>JASDQU010738262.1:25808-43459 GCA_032191745.1 Picea mariana
TTGATATTTCACTTTGTGCATTGTGGTTGTGATCGTGGTTTAATTGCTTCCGCAATAATAATAGTAGAAGTGATTATGTATTTAACAAGTGGCGGAAATTGTTAGATCAGGAGAATCGCAGGAATACATTAATTTGTATCGAAATTTCTACATGGTATCAGAGCCACGGAGGCCACGAAGTCACGGAAGTGAGGTGCGAACATAATTTCATTCTCACAGGTCCCGCCTCTAGCTGGGTGCGAACTCAAGAACGAAAATTCTTGCACCCTAGACAAAGGTAGGGTGCGAACTTCATTGGCATTCTTGTAGGCAAATACACTAGCAAGGTGCGAACTTCCCCCACCCTAACAGTGGAGTAGGGTGCGAACTTCTTGAGCATTCTCGCAGGTAAATACACTAGCAGGGTGTGAACTTGACAGGCAAGTTCGTAGGCTATACACAGGTAGGGTGCAAACTTCCCTCAGGTTGCTCTCAGATGGGGTTGAGTTTTGGGTTGGATAACATTCAAATTTGCAAGATTTTCTTGGTGTGACACTTGATTCAAGATCGAAATGTCTTTCAATGGCTTGAGGTTGGAGTATGCACTCGAGGGCAGCTCTAACTACATTGCTTGGAAGGACAGGATGGAGGTAGTGCTCGAAGACAATGGATTGAAGGGTTACATTGACACAGATGTTCCTAAGCCAGATGCGACAGACACTGCAAATCTTGATGCATGGCAAAAGAAAGTGGTCAAGGCGAGGATGATTCTATTGGAGGGAGTACGAGACCATATTGTCTCAAGTCTCCATGGGAAAACCACACCATATGCAATGTGGAAGGTTTTGACAGATCTGTTCCAAAACAGTAGTGACCATAGGAAATTGGTGCTCAAAGATAAACTCAGAAAGATTAAGATGGAGAAAGGTGACACCATTCCAAAATATCTCACAAAGTTTGTCCAATGTCAGGATGATCTTGGAAGTGTGGTAATAACAGTCGCTGCTGATGATTTGGTGAGCTTGGCTCTCCTAGGGCTTCCTAATAGTTGGCACAGTTATCAAGACTCTGTCAATGGAAGGGAAAAATTACCGGGTTGGGAATGACTATGATCGGATTTGGTGCAAGAGGAGTTCAGGCGGAACACTAGAGATGGATCTTCATCAAAGTGTGATGATGAAGAGGATTGTGCTTTGACTGCGAAGGCAAGGAAAGGGAAAGGGAAGAAAATCCAATCAAATTACGAGTCTAAAGTCAAGAAGCTGGATTTGTCCAAAGTGAAGTGTTTTCACTGTCATGAACGTGGGCATCTCGCTACTAACTGTTCGCAGAAGAAGAAGAACAAGATGGTTGCTGGAGCTGCAACTGGTGAGGCTCTTGTCTCACAATTTGAGCTTGACTTCGCTTTGATCGCATGCATGGCATCAAGTGCATTGGGATCAGTGTGGTATTTGGATAGTGGCGCCTCCTTCCACGTGATGGGAGATAAAGAGTCTTTCATTGACTTGGAGGAGAAAGAACTCAGAATGCATATAGAGATGGGCAATGATGGAATATACAGTGCAACTGGTATTGGTACCATTACCTTTCAGAGGGAGTCAGGTAAACCATTTCAATTGAAAAATGTTATGCATGTTCCAGGTCTGAAGAAAAACTTGGTCTCAGTCACAATGTTGGAGGACAGAGGCTATGATGTTGTTTTTAGCAGTGGTATAGCTTACCTGCAACATAAAGNAGAGATGGGCAATGATGGAATATACAGTGCAACTAGTATTGGTACCATTACCTTTCAGAGGGAGTCAGGTAAACCATTTCAATTGAAAAATGTTATGCATGTTCCAGGTCTGAAGAAAAACTTGGTCTCAGTCACAATGTTGGAGGACAGAGGCTATGATGTTGTTTTTAGCAGTGGTATAGCTTACCTGCAACATAAAGCAACAGGTCAAGTCAAGAAGATAGGGATTCGAGTTAAGAATCTCTACATGCTGCAGGTAGATGGCTGCGGTGCCATGATAGGCAAGGAAGAAACAGTGGTGAGCTGGGATGAGGGTGAATTATGGCACAGGAGATTGGGCCATCTTCATCATGGAGCCTTGAAGATCATGCAACAAATATCTACTGGACTTCCAAGGGGAACACCTGCTCAGTCAGATCAGTGCAAGGGGTGCACCCTGGGGAAGTTTGTAAAGTCCACCTTTCATGAAAAGGAGAACCGTGCTTCGGTAATCCTAGAGGGAGTTCACATGGATGTGTGTGGACCATTCTCGGTTGCTTCAAAAGAAAAACACAGGTATTATGTTATTTTTTTGATGACTTTTCTCGTAAATGTTGGATATTCTTCATGCAGAAGAAGGATCAAACATTCTCAAAGTTCTGTGAGCTTAAAGCATTGGTGGAGAAAGAGTCGAGGAAGCAAGTGAAGGATCTAAGGAGCGATAATGGTGGAGAATACATCTCTAATGAATTCAAAGACTTCTGCAGTAGAGAAGGAATTCGAAGAGAACTCATAGCGCCTCATAACCCACAACAAAATGGGGTCGCAGAGAGAAAGAACAGAACGATCGTGGGTGCAGCACGAGCGATGTTGCATGATTAGGGCCTACCATTGCATTTGTGGGCAGAAGCATGCAATACTGTGGTTTATGTGCAGAACCATTGTCCTCATAGAGTACTTGGCATGAGTACACCTGAAGAAGCTTTTACTGGTAAGAAACCTGATGTTTCTCATTTTAAAATTTTTGGTTCCTCTGTTTATGTGCATGTAAACAAGGATGCCAGGAAGAAGTTGGAACCAACTGCTGAATTTGGGATATTTGTGGGGTACATAGAAACACCCCATAATTATCGTGTGTATTTTCCAAACAGTAAGATGACTGTTATGCAACGAGATATAAAATTTGATGAGGGGAAAGCCATGCGGTTTTCACTTGAGAGGGAGCTAGACTTGCATGCAGAAGAGCAACTGTTGGTTCCCAAGGATGAGTCTCAAGATGTGTATCAGCCACATGAGGAGGTTCATGGAGTGGAGGAAACCACTTAAGCAGAGCCATCCTTCAAAAATGGAAGAAAGCGCACCACAGAAGCTGATAGATTGAGACTAGATGCTGCAGAGAATATAGGAGCCCCTATTTCACATCGCAGACATAGATAGTCTCCTGATCAATTTGCTGGATACATGGCTCTCATGAGAAAATGTATTGTGACTGAACCATCTTCCTTTCAGGAAGCAGTGCAGGACCTCACTTAGGTTGATGATATGGTAGAGGAGTATGACTCCATTGTCAAAAATAGTGGATGGGAAATTGTCCCAAGACCGATCGATAAATCAGTCGTAGGTTCAAGATGGATCTACAAGGTAAAGCAAGCTGCTGATGGGAGTGTGGAGAAATACAAGGCCAGGTTTGTGGCCTGGGGCTTCTCACAGATTGAGGGGATAGATTATGGAGAGACCTTTGCACCTGTCGCTAGGTACTCTTCCATAAGATCCATCCTTGCACTCTCAGCGCAGATGGGTTGGCACATTCATCAGATGGATGTAAAAACTGCGTTCATCAATGGGATCATTGAGGAAGAAGTGTACATTGAGCAGCCAGAAGGTTTTGAGACCGTTGACAGAGAGTTACATGTGTGCAGAATCAAGAGGGAACTGTATGGGATGAAACAAGCACCTCGTGCTTGGTACACTCATATAGACAGCTATTTCACCAGATTGGGCTTCACCAAAAGTGAAGCAGATGCAAACCTATACCAAATTGTGGTGGAGGGTAAGCTATTAATCATTGTTCTTTATGTTGATGATTTAATACTTACTGGTGATGAGCAGTTGATAAAATCATGCAAGGAGGACCTTGCAAAGGAGTTTGAGATGAAGGATTTGGGCCTTCTTCATTATTTCCTTGGTTTGGAAATATGGCAGCGAGATGGTGAACTTTTTGTGTCTCAAGGAAAGTATACAAGAGAGATACTGGGTAAGTTTCACATGGAGGGATGCAAACCCATGGATACTCCTCTTCCAGGAAACTGGAGGAAAGAGGATGCTACTTTTGGAGAGGTAGTGGATGCTACTGTCTATCGAAAGTTAGTAGGTTCGCTAATGTATTTAGTAAATACGAGGCCGAACATTTTCTATGTGGTTAACCAGCTAAGTCAAGCGATGGTTAAGCCTACCAAACTCTTTTGGAAGGCGTGGAAGCATGTCCTGAGATATCTGAAGGGCACATCTGAGTATGGATTATGGTACAGACAGATGGATGAGGTGAAGTTGCATGGATTCATGGATGCAGATTGGGTGGGTAGCCCAACGGACAGAAAGAGCACATCAAGAGGGATCTTTAGTATCAGATCTACAACTGTTTCTTGGTACAACAGGAAACAGAGATCCATGGCACTCAGTTCAGCGGAAGCAGAATACATGGCAGCAAGCCAAGCTGCATGTGAGGCTATCTGGATGAGGAAGATGTTGGTTGGTTTGTTTGGTTCTCATTTAGATCCGACAGTGATTTATTGTGATAATCAGAGTTGCATTAAACTCTCTATTAATCCTGTGTTTCATGACAGATCTAAGCATATAGATATCCGGTATCATCATCTCAGAGATTGTGTGCAGTGAAAGATCATGTTGCTTCAATACATTCCTATGGAATATTAGGATGTAGACATTCTGATGAAGGCGCTCACCAGGAGAAAATTCGAATATCATAGAGACATGATTGGGGTGAAGGATAATCCCTTTCTTGTTGAGAGGGAGTGTTGAAAAGTCAACAAGAAACATGTGTCTAATTTAGTTTTCCCTTAATTAAATTAGACAATAATTATTGATCTATTATCTCATTCATAACTGAGTGATTTGGAATTGTAACAGAATTATAAGTGTAGTTAAGTGAGTTAATATCAGTTGTACTAGTTGTAACTAAACATGCACTAGTGAGAGTTCAGTTAATCAGCGAACTCACATGCAACTGAAGATTCGCCACGGTTAACTACATGCATGTTAGTTCCAATGGAGATCCAGTTGAGATAACAGGTGAAAGGGACAGTTTGGCTATCAGTTGTGATTTGTTCACACATACAGTGAATATGCTTATGATCATGTACAAACGAGGAAATTGTATTCATTCGATTCATTTTGAGAATTCGGATTGCAGAGATTGTGCAGAGGAGGCAGGCTGTCTAGACTCGGAAATTGGCGCATGTATTTGCTAATTTGTGTATGACAGTGTGAGACGATTGTATTGTACCGAGAGCTCTTGGATTAGAGTTTTGTATGAGATTGTTTCATGATTCATGATATACATAATATATGATAGTGGGTTTTTTAGATTTACGCTTTCCCGGTAAAACTTCTGTGTTGTGTGTTATTGATATTTCACTTTGTGCATTGTGGTTGTGATCGTGGTTTAATTGCTTCCGCAATAATAATAGTAGAAGCAATTATGTATTTAACAAGTGGTGGAAATTGTTAGATTAGGAGAATCGCAGGAATACATTAATTTGTATCGAAATTTCTACACTATGACCTTAGAAACTTTGATTGATAGGAACTATTCCCTAAAACTATGACTAATAAATGAAGGTCATAGTTCTTGTGGTCATAGTTCCTATTTTTCAAGGTTCCTGACTAGCAAAGGAACTATGACCTCAGGAACTTTGATTGATAGGAATGATTCCTTGGAACAAAGACCAACAAACAAATTTCATAGTTCCTTTGTCGATCAATGACCCTTCATCTTAGTTTTTGTTAGTTAGAGTTATTGACTAACAAAGGAACTATGACCTTAGGAACTTTAACTAAGAATAATTATTCTCTAGAATTATGATTGACAAAGGTCATAGTTCCTTTGTCTGTCAAAGTTCCTTCATCATAGTTCTTATGGCCATAGTTCCTATCAATCAAAGGAACTATGACCTCATGAACTATTCCTTAGAACTACCACTGAAAAACAAAGGTCATAGTTCTTTGGTTAGTGAAATTTCCTTTGTCATATTTTCTAATTGAAAAAGAAACTATGATCTTAGGATCTTTGACTAACAAAAACTATTCCCTAGAAATACAACCAACAAATGAAGGTCAAAGGTCCCTTGTCATAAGTCTTGTGGTCATAGTTCTTGACCAAAAAAATGAACTATGACCTTAGAAAATTTTATTGATAGGGATTATTCCCTAGAACTATGACTGAAAAATGAAATCCATAGTTCCTTTATCATAGTTCCTTGTCGATCAATGTTAGTATCAATGACAATAATATTTGTAGTGTTGATTCTTTGAGAATCCATGACATAGGCATGCCTTTTTGTCGATTGTTTATTGCTAAGGATGTATCGAACAACACACCTTCCCAATATTTGTATGCAATCTTGAGTTCAATTTGTGTTGTTATTATGATTGAAATAAAAATGGATTATCCATTCCATTGAAGGCCCCCATTCTATTGACTGAAAAAGGAACAATGACCTCAATAAATTTTACTCACAATAACTATTCCCTAGAACAATGATTGACAAATGAATCTCATAACATTTTTGTCAATGAAAGTTCCTTCACAATAATTCTTGTGGTCATAGTTCATGTTTGTTAGATTTCCTAACCAACAAAGGAACTATGACCTCATGAAATTTGAATGACAAGAACTATTCCCTAGAAATACGATTGACAAATGACGATGAGAATGCACTTGTTGATCAAAGTTCCTTTGATATAGTTCAAGTGGTCATAGTTCTCATGATTCTGAGTTCTCTAATAAAAAAGGAACTATGACCTGAGGAACTTTGATTGACATAAACTATTCCCTAGAACTACAACCGATAGAAAAAGGTCATAGTTCCTTTTTTAGTCGAGTTTTCTTCATCATAGTTCTCTCCAGTCAAAGTTCCTAATTGACAAAGGAACTGTGACCTTGGAAAATTTGATTGAGAGGAACTATTTCCTAAAAATATGACTGATAAATGAAGGTCATAGTTCCTATTTGTCAAAGTTCTTGACTAGCAAAAGTAGCTATGACCTCATGAACTTTGATTGTTGGGAACAATTCCTCGGAACAAAGACCGACCAACAAATTTCATAGTTCCTTTATTGATTGAAGTTCCTTCATCATGGTTTTTTTTAGTTATAGTTCTTGACTAACTAAAGAACTATGACCTGATGAAATTTAACTAACAAGAACTATTCTCTAGAACTATAACTAACAAATGTCATAGTTCCTTTGTCAGTCAAAGTTCCTTCATCATAGTTCTTGTGTTCATGTTCTTTTCAATCAGAGGAACTATTCCTTAAAAATACGACTTACAATCGAAGGTTGTAGTTCTTTGGTCAGTGAAATTTCCTTTGTCATAGTTCCTAATTGTAAAAGGAACTATGAACTTAGGATCTTTGATTGAAAAAAACTATTCCCTAGAAATATGACCAACAAATGAAGGTCAAAGGTCTTTCATTATAGTTCTTGTGGTCCTAGTGCTTGATTGAAAAATTGAACTATGACCTTAGGAAATTTCACTGATAGGGACTATTCCCTAGAACTATGACTGAAAAATGAAATTCATAGTTCCTTTGTTAGTCAAATTTCCTTTATCAAATTTCCTGCTAGTGAGAGGAACTATCATCTGAGGAACTTTGACTGAGATGAACTATTCCCTAGAACTATGAATGAAAAACAAAGTTCATAGTTCCTTTGTTTGTAAGAATTTCCTTCGTCATAGTTCTTTTGGTCATAGTTCATGTTATTTAGAGGAACTATGACCTCAGGAACTTTGATTAACAATAACTATTCCCTGGAAGTATGAATGATAAATGAAGGTCACAGTACCTTTGTGAGTCAAAGTTTCTTTGTCATAGTTCCTAAATGGGAGAGGAGCTATGACCTTAGGAACTTTGAATGACATGAAATATTCCTTGGAACCATGACTGACAAACAAAAGTCATAGTTCCTTTTTTTTATCATAGTTCCTTCATCATATTTCTTAATTGATAAAGGAATTGTGACCTTAGGAACTTTGAATGATAGGAATTATTCCCTAAAACTAAAATCAAAAAATGAAGTTCATAGTTCCTTTGTTGGTCAAATTTCCTTTGTCATAGTTCCTCTCAATCAGAGTTCTCGACTGACAAATGGATTATGAATTGAGGAACATTCACTAACATGAATTATTCTCTGGAACTATGATCAACAAATGAAGGTAATAGTTCTTAATTGACAAAGGAACTATGACCTCAAAAACTTTGAATGACAAGATCTATTCCCTAGAACTACGACCGACAAACAAAGGTCATAGTTCCTTTGTTGGTAGAATTTCCTTCGTCATAGTTCCTTTCAATTAGAGCTCTTGAATAAAAAAGGAATAATGACCTCAAGAACTTTGATTGATAGGAACTATTCCCTGGAATTAAAACCGACAAATGAGGTCATAGTTCCTTTGACCGAAAATGGGATTATGACCTTCGTTTTTCAATCGTATTTCTTGATAATGCTTAAGAAAGAACTATTCCATGGAGATACGACTAATAAATGAAGGTAATGGATCCTTTATCAGTCAAAGTTCCTTCCTCATTGTTCTTATGGTCATATTTCCCATTTTTTAGATGTCCTTACTAACAAAGGATCTATGACCTCATAAACTATGATAAAAAAGGGAACTTTAACTGACATGAAGTCATCGATCATAATTTATTGAGATAATATTTCCTTTCGGTCATAGTTCATATAGTTCAAGGTTCCTAAGGTCATAGTTTCATTGTCAGTTAGGAACTCTAACTGAAAAGAACTATGACCTTGATTTGTTGGTTGTAGTTCCAGGGAATACTTATTGTTAATCAAAGCTCCTTTGTTAGTTAGGAACTATGATTAAGGAACTTTGAACGATAAAGGAACTATGACTTTCAATTGTTGGTCATAGTTCTAGGGAATAGTTCATGTCAGAAAAATTTCCTTAGGTCATAGTTCCTTTGTCGGTTAGAGCATAGTTCCTTTGTCAATGAGAAACTATGACTATCTGTTATGATCCAAATGCTTAAAACATCAAAATAAACCATAAGTACATACCATGTATACCAATGTGAGTGTGAATCAAAACTCCAATATAGATAAGAGAGATGAGTTACACAATAACTCCTTAAATGATAGGAGAACCTCCTCCAAATACCCAATTACCTTCATATATAGCAATTCACATGTCCTCAATAATGAATACATGATATTTATATATCTCTATTCACACACTACACAAGAGGCCCCTTTACTATTAGTCCGACCCTATTACATATATATTTACACATTACATGCACATTTAGAGCCATATATGTCCTCCCTTGAGGTCATGTCATATATATTTAACCCCATGTATGCCCCCCTTCGGTCATAATAGAGTACCCTCCTTAAAAAAGATTTGTCCTCAAAGATTTGCAATTAAAGGCTTCACATGAGATGGGACCAAGTAATATGATTTTCTTATTATCCTACTTTCTTAATTCCATTGATAATGATCCATCCATCCAAAATCAATTATTTTCGGTCTTAATCCTTGGAGGCTAGTTGTTGCATGATTTTCTTTCCTTTGATTCCATGTATTATTGTTGAAAATTTTCCAATTTGTAGTTGTTATTGGTCTACGATAATATCTTATTGAACAATGATTTTATGATGCCTTGTTCCATGAATATTGATAAGTATTTCATCTTCTTCCTTGAGAATGTTGATTTCATTCTTATTGTCTTATTTGAAATATTTCCTAGTAATGAGGGTGTCGATATGGTTTCACATTTGATGGTTTTCCTTCACTTTGTACATGCATTTCATATATATTCTTTTCAAAGATAATGGAATCCTCTATTCTCTTTGCTTGGTCTTTGATTACTCTAGCCTTGGAGATCCTCTAAAAGAAGTTCAACTTCTTCAAGTATATTCTAGTGACCTTCTTTAATATTGTCTTCTTTCTCCTTTGAAGCTGCAATGTCACCCCATTTATCAAATTCTAACGTCTTTCTTCAATTCTAGATTGCATTTTTTATTTTAACTCATCAATCTTTCGAGCTTCCTCAACCTTCTTGGAAATTTCCTCTTCAATTATTTTGGTAGATTCTTCATCCAAGATCCTTGTTTCTTGTTGACTTTTATAATTCTTCTTTTCTTCTTTAAATATTTTAACCTTATTCAATAGTTTTTTATTATGGTTTCTTAATATACATGTTTCTTTGTCTTTCTTTTTCAATTCTTCCTTTAACTCATCTTTTTCCCACTTTCATGTGCTAGTCTTTCCTCGTTTTAATTTTTGAATTTCCTTAATGAGTGTTTCATTAAGGTCTCATATCTTAGATAGCTCATTACCCTTCATCTTGATCTCTTCCTTTTCTTCTTTTAACTCATCTTTAATTTTATGCATCTCCTTCATTTTTTTTCCTTGATCCATTTATTTGGGAAGAGTTTTTAAAATGCTTCCCATGTGTAGTTTCATCTAATATCATTGTCAATACTCATCCACCACTTATGAGCTTCAACAAGAGAACATTTTTTTTTTTTAAGGAATCATATCATATTCCTTTTCCAACCTCAACCATTCCACCACCAGTTTATTAAAAAAAAAAACCCTAATTTCCACCACTTGTATCTCCAAACTTAACATGACCTAGAAATTGAAATTTTGACCAAGATAATTTCTCTATGTTTCCTCAGTATATTGAAAATTTTAAATTCTGAAAATTCATAGATACAAATTTACAAAGAAGATGTCAACCTGACTCTTTTAAAACAGATTTAAGGATTAGTCACAACCCTTATCTTACATGGACTATATATTTGAAAATATAGTGAACCATAATTTGAAATATGGATCACTTGTACTAGGATATGTCTCCTACGTCTCCACAAAATTTCACTATCTAGAACCTCCCATAAAATACATTATAGCGAAAATCCCAAGATGACTAGTTTAAAACTTAATTCAGAATGGGTAAAAACCCCATCTTCCATAATCTATATCTACGAATGTACAATGACCCGAAATTCGAAATGTTTACCATAGGTACTTTGCAATGTATTGTAAGTAACCTCCAATTTTTTTTGTTTAAAGCATTCAAAACAAAAAAGTTATAGAAAAAATTCCACGATGACTCACTTGAAGAAGAAAAACCCTAGGATCAATCCTCTTGATACCAAATGTTATGGTCCAAATGCTTAAAACATCAGAATAAACAACAATTACAGAACATGTACACCAATGTGAGCATGGAGCAGAAATCCAATATACATAAGAGAGATGATTTACACAATAAATCCTTAAATGATAGGAGAACCTCCTCCAAATACCCAATTACCTTCATACATCACAACTCACTCGTCCTCAATAATGAACTTATGATATCTATATATACATATTCACACACTACACAAGAATCCCTTTTACTACTAGGACAGCCCTATTATATATATATATATATATATATATATATATATATTACATGTACATTTAGCCCCATATATGGCCCCCTTTGGGGTCATATCCTTTACATTTAACCCCACATATTCCCCCCTTGGACCATAACACTAACATGAACTATAATGAAGGAACTTTGACCGAAAAAGGAATTATGACCTTTGTTTGTCAATTGTAGTTCCAGGGAATAGTTCCTTTCAATCAAAGTTCTTGAGGTAATAGTTTCTTTGTTAGTAAAAAACTATGACCATAGGAACTTTCATCGACAAAGGAACTATGACCTTTGTTTGTCAATCGTAGTTCTAGGGAATGGTTCTCGTGAATAAAAGTTCTTGAGGTCATAGTTCATTTATTAGTTAGGAATTTTGATTGATAGGGACTATGAACACAAGAAATATGACAAAAAAGTTGAGTGATAAAGGAACTATGACTTCGTTTGGTTGTAGTTTTAAGGAATAGTTCTTGTCAGTCAAAGTTCCTGGGGTCATAGTTCCTTTGTTAGTCAAAAACTCCAACATATAGGATCTATGGCCATAAGAACTACAAAAAAGGAACTTTGATCAACAAAGGCACTATGACCTTCATTTGTCAGTCATAGTTATAAGGAATAGTTCTTATCAGTCAAAGTTCCTTTGTTAGTCAATAAATTTGACTAATAGGAACTATGACCACAATAACCATGATGAAGAAACTTTGACCAACAACATAACTATGACCTTAATTTTTCAATCATAGTTCCAGGGAATAGTTCCTATCATTCAAAGTTCCTAATGCCATAATTCCTTATTATTTAATAACTTTGAATGACAGGAACTATGAAAACATGAACTATGTCGAAGGAAATTTGACTGACAAAGGAACTATGAACTTCGTTTATCGATCATAGTTCTAGTGGCTAGTTCTTCTTAGTGAAATTTCTTGAGATAATATCTCCTTTTGTTAGATACATAATCCTTAGGGAATCAAGTACATTTAAATATATTCGTAAATATTAAGCTAGGAGAAACATGAAGAGTCATAGGAGAATAGTTTTGGCACACTTACTTATACTCAGAGGGGGCGGGGAGGTAAATTAGTATAAGACTTCCTTTTCTTTTCTTATTGTACAATATTTATCAATTCATTACTTTACCAACCATACAAAATTAATGAGAAATATATATACAAACATACAATTCATAGTAAAAAAATATTTAACGTGGAAGTCCAAATGGGAGAAAACCACGAGAATATTTCATTATATTCACAGGAAACAACTTGATACAGACACCAATATGTTACTATGTTTACAAGAACTGGCCTAAAAGAGATACCAATCCCTTCACATGAGCACCAACTTGGCAACACCTATAGGAACCAACCTACAACTACAATATTTGTAGGCACCAACTTGATGGAGACACCAATCCCCTCACCTGAGCACCAAGTTAGCAACACTTATAGGAACCCACCTACTGGATATATCAATCTTCAACTCTTCTATATGGATTAGCTTCCTCATCTGTATAGAAAAATTTCTTCACTTCAAGCTTCCACCTACATAATTGTTTTTCTTCAACAACTACTTTGTTGTTGTTGTAATCACCATTAGAATACCCACCTGTTAAAAATTAGAAAGACTTCATATATTATTTGTTTCACCTCGCACCACTCTGCCACCCTTAGATGTTTACATCTCTCGCTCTTTCATTTTCTCACACCTGAGAAATTTAGAGCTTCTCTACTACACTCTAACACCACACACACTCACATGCCAAAGTGGATTAGGGCATTTTTATTTATAGCCCTCTCCATAGGGATTTCTTCTATATCATCCTTAAGTTGAGAAGAGATAGTTCGACTCCATACATGAACACATACACCCAAGGATTTTTCCACATACTAAAATTCATGCTCACAGGGTCAGCTTCAAATCCTTTGACTCTCCTTCAATTCAAGTTGTAAAATAATCCTTTGAAAGTGGTCCCAGTTTCCTCCCATTGCACACACAATCTATTCATTGTTCAAAACATAAACCTCAACTCTTTGAAACCATCCAATCAACTTTGGATTAAATCATAACCATCAATTGATCTAGATCCCTAGATATCATGACCATTTGGGTATCCGGTATCAGACTCGTCAAAGTATCATGTATCAGATCCACCAGAACATCAGGAAACCGGGCCACCGGTCCACTTAAAATTTGCACCTTCAAATTGTTTCTTCAATCCTTTATATCGGGCCACTGAGCACAAGGATCGCCGGTTCATCGGTCCACCGGACCCTTGGAACTTCAAAAACATGACTTTAACCCTACGTTGGTACTATAACTTGGTACTTTGATTAGAGTTGTTGATATTCCAATTAACAGTGAGAATTTAATCCACGTTAGTTTATAATTATTAATTGACTGACCTGCCCATTGGGGTATTTTAACTCTCCACTTTCACACGTTCACTTCATACTGATTAAACAACCACCAAAGCACCAGGTCATTGAGCCTCCTAGACCTTATCTACCATGATTTCACTCTAGTCTAGTATACCCAATATCTGATATATTAACTAGACCACCGGGTCATCGACCCATCGGGCCCCTGGGAATTTAACAATGTTCTTTCAACCTTTCACTCCATTCTAGTGTATCATCAGGCCACCAGATGATCATCCCACCTAGAACCTTTTTCACTGCGCATTAACTCTGGTTCAATTATTTGATATACTAGGTATCCACCACTAGGCACTAGACCGCCAGGGCATTGGGCCACCAGGCCCTCGAAAAATTTATCCTTATCTAAAAATTTCTTACACTTGTTGATGTTATAGTTTCTAGTGTACTAGGCACACGACTAAAAGTTAACACCTTGCATAGGGTTTTGTAACTCATTTGTTTATATTCAAACTATGTGACGATGCATTCGCATTATAAATCCATTGAATGCAATTTTCCCTATGAATGTGAGATAAATCATCCTTGCAAAAATGATCATCCTTGCATAAATGTTTTTGTTGTGCCCTCATACTTCAATTCCAGCTCCCTCAAGTCTCATTTCTCTTTTTCTTCAAACTATGATTTCTCATCTTATTAACAAAAAAACTTCACCACATCTCTCGCTCTTCATACATCCATGATTATCACAGGGTATAGATGAAACCCTCATTGGTTCATTCTACTTTCTGATTTGCATACACAGAAACTCATCAAAGCGCATGGACATTCTCTAATTCCTTTGTCTGGTTTGATTAATGGTATGGGTGCTTCCTTTATCTGTCTGGTCCGATTCTCTTTGGCCTTAGTAGTCTCCCCCTATATTTGACATCAATGACAATAATATTTCCAACAAAATCCCCCTTGGTCATTCATTGCAACCCTTAGTCAATTTTGATACACAAAGTGTCACTCTTATTTTAACCGCTTCCCTCTCTTAGTTAACTACTTCCATATCTGCTTCAATTGTTTCCTTCTACAAGTATCTCCCTTAATCTTTACTCTCCCCCTTTGACATCAATGGAAAAAGGTTTTTCTCCCCCTTACTCTTTACTTTTTACTCTTCACTTCTCCATATCTGCAACCGAAAACTTTATTTCTTTTTGTATCTCCCCTTGAGCTTATGCTTCTCTTGAAGTTATTTAGTGGTTGGATGTCATTAGTACCACTCCTAGTTTCTGTCTAAGATACTCAAATGTTTCTCTAAGAAGAGGTTTTGTAAAAATATCAACAATATGTTCCTTTGTACCAATAAATTCCATCTTGACATTTTGTTCTATGACTTTCTCTCTTAAGAAATGGTATTTGATTGGAATGTGCTTTGTTTTCAAGTGCATAACAAGATTCTTTGAAATGTTTGTTGCATAGGTATTATCGCACAATATTGATATTGTTTAATTATAATCTACTTTAATGTCCTTCAACGTTTCTTTCATCCAAATCACTTGTGTACAACATGTTGTTGCTACAATCTATTATGCTTTTGTTGTACATATAGAAATTCATGATTTCTTCTCACTAAACAAAGACACTAGGTTGTTTCCCAAAAATAATGCTCCATCATTGGTTATATTTCTGTCATCCACACTAACTACCCAATCTGCATCTATGTAAGTTGTTAGTGTAAATTTTGTACCTGTGGGATACCATAAACCAAAATCCAAAGTTCCTTTTAGATATCTAAAATCTTTTTTACTACTTGCACATGTGTTTCCTTTGGTGTAGTTTGAAACATTCCAACTAACCCTACTTCTTGCATAATATCCGTCCTTGAAGTTATCACATATAGTAGGATTCCTATTATTGATTTGCATAGAGTTTGATTTTATTCCTTTGATTCATCCTCTTTACTCAATTTACAACCAGTGACCATGGGTGTGCTGAAAAGTTTATAGTCTTCCATTTCAAACTTCTGCAACATTTACTTGAAATATTTGGTCTAAGAAATGAATATGCCTTTGTCGGTTTGAAAAATATACAACACTAGAAAGAATGAAAATTCTCCAAGCATGGACAACTAAAATTCTCTTTTCATTTCTTCTGCAAATTTTTGGCTCATTCTATCAACAATACTGCCAAAAATGCTATCACCCACATAAAACATAATGATTAACATTTCTTTGTTCTCTATCTTGATGTACATATTTCTATCTACAACTCCCCTTTTGAAGCTTTATTGTTGTATGTCTCTTTCAAGTTTTGAATACCAAGCTATAGGAGCTTTTTTTAATCCATAAAGTGCTTTCTTCAACCCTCAAACATAATATTTATTCTCTGATAATAAATTCCTTTTGGATGTTCAATGTACACTTCTTCCTCTAGATTTCCATTCATAAATGATGACTTGACATCCATCTGATACACTTTATACTTCTTGAAACTTGCAAATGCCAAGAACATTCTAATGGCTTCTAATCTTGCAATAGAAGAAAATGTTTCCTCAAAGTCAATACCTTCAACTTTAGCATATCCTTTACAAACTAATATTGCTTTATTTCTTACTACTAGTCTATCTTCATCCAATTTGTTTCTGAAGACCCATTTGGTGCCAATCACATTCTTATCTTTTGGTCTGGGCACAAGTTCCCAAGTTCCATTCTTCTCAATATGATTTAGTTCTTTTTCTATAGAATTAACCCAATGTTTATAAATACTAGCCTCTACAAAACCATTAGGTTATATTTTCAACAACAAGGAGAGATTTACCTGTTAATAAGTGTTTGCACATTTTCTTCTAGTCGGTGTTTCAACTATTTTATCACCAAGAATAAAATTTTCTGGATGGTTCTTCTACAAAAATATTAATGGGGTTTGTGTATCTTGGCATTCTATTTCCTCTTCCTCTTCTTCATTTTCTTCTTCTTCTTCTTCATTTTCTTCTTCTTCTTCTTCTTTACTACACTCTGTTTCTTCTGTTTCTAGTTTGTTCTTATGACGTCTTGCTTTATCTATTCTAATATTTATGCTTTCAACAATATTTTATAGTATTTTGTTGTAACATCTATAGACTTTTCTTCTTGATGAATAACCAAGGAAAATTATTTCATCTGCTCTTGAGTCAAACTTGCCTAGTCTTATAACCCTATAATTTATAGGATCATCTGGTGACTGGAAAATTTTCACTATTGATGTATGTTATCTTGCAAATAATATTTCATTCATGCAAATTATTTTCAAAAGAAAAGAAAGAAAAAGGAAAAAAGAAAAGAAAGAAAAAGAAAAAAGAAAAGAAAGAAAAAGAAAGAGAATAAAAGAGAGCATAAAAGAAAATGGATAAAAGCCCCATGCAATAATAATGACTTGGTTCATACAACTCAAACATGGCCAAGCCCTTGAATTTATGTTGATAGGTTTAGTGAATAAGCCTGGTTGAACTGTTTAATCTTAATCAGGTAGTTAGGTTAGTTAGTGAATGAATTTGATCAAACTGTCTAATCTTGCTCAAATAGCCCCAGGGTAGAGTAATTTCTTAGCTCAATAGTCTAATTTGAGCTAAATGTGTAGTTAGGTTGGATAAGACATAGGCCAGCTAGTTATCCCTTCAGTAAACATGCTTGATGCTCAAAGAAATTTCATGATGATAATATTGAGTTGTGATTCCTAACCCCCATGGTGACAGAAAGCAAGATAAAGTAGCAAAAAACCCACAAAAGAGTGCTATCCTAAGTTTCTCGGCATATTTTCGTTCGTGCCCAGAAAGTAAAGAGTGCCTGAATATCGACGGTCAATCTAACGACGCATAGATCAACGGTGGACAACCGACCCTAGACCCCCCCGACCGTTCT
>JASDQU010738262.1:43815-54318 GCA_032191745.1 Picea mariana
TGTCATCCATCCATTTTTTTTTGGCCCCCTCCACTCCAAACCACTTACCGACATACCAGCCATGTCATACGACCACCACCTCATGATGCCACATCACACTGTCTCATCTTACATGTCTCATCTCATTACTCTCCCAAAGTATCCTTACCCTTGTGACCTGTCACATGTCTCATCCCATTTACCTATCCTCCAATTATCGCCCTCCATGTCATCCTGGCATACCCGTCACCCACCCTTCACCTGCCACCTAATACTTTAGTTGATCCATTGGCCATTTATTACAGGCTAACGTATCCGTTAGCCAACTCACCTATCCTCCGTGCCCAACGGATACCTGTTCACTTAAAATAAGCCTCGTTTTCACCATTTTCCCACTGTTCATACTCTCCGCACACTAGAAAATCCATTTTCTTCGCTTCTGCAACCATTTGCCTAGCCATTACGTACTAACGTTTTGTTTCACTGTGTAGGTAATGGTTAAATCAATGGCGCCAAAATCCAAAAAATCAGTAGTTGAGGAAAATCCTTTCCTCCCACCTCCTATCGATCTCGACCGGATTCCATTAGTTTATAAAGATTATCTGATCACAGAGACCAGGTGCAAATTTGAACTCATGGAATTGCAGACATGGTTCAAAGATACCTTCATAGACCAAAGCGATGAGTTTGGACTCTGGGAGTCAAATCTCCCTCTATATTTATTTCCCCAAGTCCACCATTTTCTCAATTTTGCCCTCAAAAGTCAGGCTCATTACCTCCCCGACCAGAGAGCCATAGTATCATCTTCTRGAGAAACTCTTTTCTCCATCACACCCGAGGCCATCGATCAAATGATGCAGATACCTAGAGCCAAATCTTGTTCTCCCCTCACCATCAAAATTCTAACATAAATGTACCAGAGCCTGTATTTTCCCTGTAGAGGACAAATTTTCGAGATGTTCCTCCCGCAGGAGGCCCAGTTTCCCAAGAAAAATCCCCCTTACCACTCTTCCATATTTTCAAAAAAGGGCCACCTAGTTATTTCATCACTATGTTGTCTTCTTGGTTATTTTTCGGACGAATGGGTGGATGAACCCATTTTGGGTTTCCTATCCATTTTCTCTGCCGAAGAAAAGGACGCTATCCATTTCGATTACAACACCTTTCTGGCTGAGAACATCTATGATCAACTGTTCAAATTCGCGACCGAGGGCATGTTCCAGTATTGTTCAATACCGACTTACATGTTCACTTTCTTCCAAGTAGACAGACTCATTTTCCCTATGAAGAAAATGTACCAGGACGACAAACCACAGGCGATGATTTCTTGGACTTTGCTGCCCAGAAGAAACTCCACATAGTCCAATTTTAAATAGTTTATTGAGAAGTTTTACCATCCAGTGGTGAGAACGCTAAGTGGCATACCAGAGCCGAGGGTAAATGAGGAGGTCCATATAATTTTACACCTTTCAGACCCCGCCAAGACTGGAGATTGGTACCTTTATCAAAATCACAGAGAAATCAGGGTATATGGTTGTGAGTTAGCTCCATACAAATTTCCCACATATTTGCTTGTCAGGATATTTGCCCTAGAGTTTATTAAAAAAATGATAAATTTGGATGATATACATTTTGTATCTCTGAAGAATAAACAATAGATGAGAATCAAAGGGAAGATATGACCTTTTATCTGCAATAGTCGAGATGCTAGTAAAGAGGCAGATAAATTGTTGAAGGACATGAAGTTTAATACCAGTTTGACTTGGCAGTATGATCCATGTGGGAACATTGAGATGAGATCAAAGAAAAAAATCTCACAGTAGTCTCCCTTAACCATGATTTTGCAGACTACTACTCCATCGGTACCAAAGGAGAAAAGGCCCAGAAAGGATACTTCCCCTTCAACCACAAAAATCTCAGCCGAGGATTTCCAGGTATACACCAAAAGGCCAAAAGACAGTCATACAACTGATAGAACTGGTGAAAAGGGAACCCAGTCCACTACATTTACAAAAGGGGAACATTCACCTCTTGTCTCAATCAACCAACAGATCTTGTCTACCTCTTCATCCAAGAAGCATACCGACACCTCACTAATCAAGACACCAAATCAAGGGGTTGCAAAGCTGAGTATTTTTGAGAAATACAATATGATCAAGAAGAAGAATCAGATGCTGACCAACAACACTTATGCTCAGTTTTGGAAGAAAACCTCCACAACACAACACACATTATTATCGTTTTTTGATGCAGAGAAGGGGAGAATGCATATGGAATTCTTGCAGGCACAAGTACCCCATCCAAAGGAGGTCACTGATTACAAAAGGTCGAATTTTGAATTTGATGCCAAACAAGTCCACCTAGTTGACCAAATGGATCTGCACAGACAGACTGGAGAAATGATTTTCTCCACATTGGCTCATGCTTCCTCTACCGCTGCGAAATTACAGGTCTCTCTAAACAATGTTCAGACCCAATTAAAACTGGAGAAAATATCTTCTTTTGCAAAGGAGAACATGGTTAAATCCTTAGAAGAATTGGTACTCAAAATTGGGTATGATCCTTCAAATGTGAAGGAAGCTGAGGAATTGGTTAAGAAAAAGAATGTTGACATAGCATCTCTGAGGAAGCAACTGAAATTTCCAGCTACAGAGGATTCACAGGCCAAAGAGATAGCTGAGATAGAATGGGAGAAGGAGGAAATGCTAAAATTGATCATGGAACAAAATGCATAGATAAAGGACATGGAAGCAGAGTTGGAGAGGTTAGTAAAGGAGAAAGAACAAACAACATCGATGGAATTCATCCCACTAAGTGCAGTTCCTCTCACAGGAGTCAGCATAGCGACTGTCTCAACAACCACTATAGTAGAGCTTCCATCATCCAACCCACTCACAGCTCTGGAAAAGACTATAGAGATAGAAAAATCAATGAAGGAGATGACCCTGCGAGGAACAAAGATTGACAGACTGAAAAAAAGAGGTTGAGAATATCCAGGAGATTAAGACTTCCTACCAGACAAGCTACAACATTGAGAGACAAGCATGGGAAAAGATCAAGTAGGAAATGCAGCAGCTTCAGAAACAAACAGTGGGAGGTAAAAAACTAGCAGAGGCTAAGGAGAACATTTGGACAGATATCTCCAAATCCTTTAACGAAATATGGGCCATGGTGCAAATCATGTTTGAGCAACATGAATTGGTGTTGAGGAGTAGGCAGGCCATCGACAAAATAAGAGGAGAGATGGGTGAAATGCCCATAGAAGCTAATGAAATCATTAAGTTTCTAAATTCAAATACTAAGGAAGAGCTAGAAGACCTGGAAGTTGAAGAAAAAATGGAAACTATCCTCAAAGTCAAAAGAGTTTTGACCAAAAGAGGATTGATTTTACAGCTGGAGGAGAAATCCCAAAACATAGAGGTCAGAGTTCAAAGGTTTTTCAACAAGATCGAGGTTTTACAGAAGAAAGGACCTCCTGGTTTACTGGTCCTAAATGACAAGTTGATGACCCTCCCTGGCTACAAGTAGAAGATCGCCACGGTGGCCAAGGAAAGTTCCAAGTTTTTCAGTATATAGAGTAGCATCACAGGAAAGGCGTTCCTAGAGACTTTGTAGCCAAACCTCAGTATTTAGCACGAGATCAAATATATTTTCATCATCAAGCCTACTTTTGCTAAATATACATAAATGGATGAAATCTACCGAAGACTACTCAAAGTCACCATTCCCAGTCAGCAAAGATGGGAGAAGCGGTGCACTTTAATCGAATGAGGGATGAGGTGTATAGTTCAATTCAACATGCAGAGTAGACAATGTCACGTGAATGACTCACCAATGACCTTCCCCAAAATCAGCATGATGGATACAACAGATCATCATCAGTTCCTACATTTTTTCATCTTGTTCTCTAGTTAGTTAGATTTAGAATCTTCCACGTCCTGATCAGTTAATGACAGGGTCGTTTGTAATTTTTGTGATAAATACTTCAAACTTCGAAGTAGTGAGGGTTGATTTTTATGTCCTAGCAAGCTGCAAGCACTCTAATTTTTATCAAGAGATATTCCAGGAATACAAAGAGATGTTTCAGAGGATTCCTGCGTGTCATCTGTTGGTGAAGTTTTCTATTCTCAGTTGAATGTGTATCTCTCTTAGTTATCATCTTGTTTTCTAACCTGATCATTTAAAAGGAGTTAAATTTGCAAAATTTGCCTTTCCGTACTATGTTCCTAGATTTTAAAGATCTAAGTGTTTTTCTTCTTATGTGTAGTCAAGAAATACTTAAATGCTTCTTGGTTATAATTAATCAATCTCGCCTTTTTTTGCTGTCCATCATTTTATTTCTAAAGAATCTAGTACTTGCATTATCCTGCCCTGTGAAAAGAATCTTTACATCTATTCTTCGATCTCTACCTTTATAAAACAGACCCCATAGCCCAATGAATGCGTAAAACCTTTAAGCCATTTTATTAAAACAAACAACTCAGTCCTCCATATTTTAACTAGTCTAATATTTGACTTTAAAACAAAGTTAAATCTTGCAGAGAGATCCCTGTCTGAAACTGGCAAGGTTAGATCCCAGTTTCAAAGTGGTTGGATAAGGTTACCTCTGGTAAGTTTCTTCTCCTTTACAACAACCTCTGGGAATTTACAAAGTGATAACATAATTGGAGACTCCACTAGGGAACTGAACAGACTTTCCATCCCTTGTTTTTCTTCTCCCTAAGATAAAGGAAACTTTATTTATGAACTAATCACAAACCCTAAATTCATATAGAGGTAAGGTTCACAGGTTGTTAAAGTTTGTGTATGTTAGTTAAAGATTCCTAAAAAAAAATAAAAAAATCATCATCAAAATCTTGGCTCCTAAAAGAGTTTTCACTAGATCTCATCCATACCCAGAACCTATAATAGTAATAGAAAATCCTGAAAAATTACTCGGGAAGAAAAACACTGCAGAGGTTTCCGGGAGTCACAGGCCACTTATAAGGTCCCCTTCTCTCCTAGAGAAGTTAGTTTCTCTTCAATATCTCGAGTTTGATATATCTTTTGAACAAAGCCTTTTAAGGACAAAATCTGACAGTTTTGTCTATGAAACAATTTTAGATCAAACCGTCTTTTAGCCCAAGACCCTTGAAATACTCTCTCCCAGAGCTGAAGTTGATCAACATTTTCACCCTGAATCTAATAAGCTTGAAGTCCTAGTTGTGAATCTTGGTCAAGCCTTAGACAAACTCCACCTTCAGCAGTCAGTCGAACTTCCTGCTTTGACTATTGTTGCAGTTTCTGTTAAACCTAAACCAGGTCACTCCATTCCTCCCAGCCTTTCATCTTCTACATCTTCAATCACTACCTCTCCTATTGCACAGGTTGTTGTTCAACCTCCTCCACCAATCATGGCAGCAAGATATTCTCCATTGGTGTTGGTTTCCCCTTTACATGCCATGCCTCAAGATTATCAAACTAGACTCCCTCAGTTTGATGGTACTGGTCCTCTAAATGCACAACAAGATGTTGACAAAATGAACGATTGTTTTGATTTGCAGGAAGTGGATGAAGCTGATGAGACTATTTGCACAAACTTTGACTGGAGAAGTAAAAAAGTGGTTCAAATCCTTAAGTGTTGTTACCATAACTGACATTGTCATTTTTCATTGAACTTTCCTTGACAGGTGGGAGGTGAAGAAAAATCCTCTACAGATCCTGTCAGAATATGAGAACATCAAACGAAACCAAGGAGAGATAGTGCAAGATTATTACACCCGTTTCAACAATCTGTATAATGCAATTCTAGCTGATATCAAACCACCACAAGGTTTGGCATTAATAAAATTCCCCGATGGATTTGACGCAGACATGTCTTATCAAATAAGGGAGAGAAATGATGCAACTCTGGAAGACATGCAGAAAAGTGTCGTCAGTGTAGAAGAAAATATTTTGGCCAGAAGGGCCAGGCAGAGAACAGAAAGGAGGGTCACTATCAAAGAAGAACCTTCCACTTCCTCATTAGATGCCAAACTATATTCTCTAGCCAGAGCTATGGAGAAAATGATGGAGAGACTCATTGTAATTGAAAAAAACCCACCTAGGGAGAACCAAGCCACTCCTCAAATTCGAAACCCAAAATTCAGAATAAATCCACCCCAGATCAGGCAAAGAGATCCTAGAGATCAAAGAGAGTAGAGGGGGCCTGATCAGCAGATCAGACCACCCCTCCAGGAGAATTACGCCGATGATGGGGAGGAGGTAATTGAGGATTTTGATGACACTCATATAAACCTCATGGGTGATCATGATCACGATCATGAATCCATTTTCCTCACCCAAGAAGAGCACGAGATGTTTCTCCTTTCACAAATAAAGGCCAATGAGGAAGTTGAGGAAACAGAACAACAGGCCTTTGAGAACGCTATAATGGAGGTTCACAGGCAGTATAACCTGAGCAGAAAGAAGGAAAACGAGAACTCTCTGAAGAAGGCCGCTGAAATGAAGAAGGCTGTTGAAACCAAGAAAGCCTCAGAAAACCCTCCCAAGAAAGCCTCAAAAAACGCTCCCAAGAAATTCCTCGAGAGAAACAATGTTGAACCTCATACACAAAAAACTCCAGAACTACTACAAAGAGAAAATTAGACTGAAGTTTCATCAACCAATCAACCAATTTCACTCCGCCACCGAGCTCCTGCAGATAAACTAGAATTACATACCTTAAGAAAAGCCTCCACTCCTTTCATCCTTGGAGGGGAACTAGCTAAATTGAAGATTCCCATTCCCCTCCCCAAGCTGATGAATAAGAATTCTTATAGGTCGCAGGTGATTAAGTCTTTAAGTATTGAACCTGAAATAGGTACTAAGGCTTTGAATGTTGGGTCTGCACAACACTCGGACATGGTAAATCTCGCCGATGATCAGCCTGAGCTTCTGTTTGGTCCTGAAGTCGATGGTCAAATAGATAACGGTGTTGTTGCTCCTTTTTACATCAGCCTGAATATCCATGACTTAATATTACACAACGCTATGTTGGATGCGAGCGCCTTGCATAACCTGATGCCCAAAGCTGTGATGAAAAAGTTGGGACTTGAGGTCACCAGACCCTACAAAGATTTTCATTCTTTTGATTCTAGCAAGGTCAAATGTATAGGCCAAATTTAAGACTTATGAATCACCTTGGCTCAAATCCCAACAAAAAGTATGGTGATGGACATCATAGTTGCAGATATTCCCCTGAAGTATGATATGTTGCTGTCAAGATCTTGGGGAGCTAAGCTGAAAGGAACCCTGCAGTTAGATATGTCATATGCCACCATTCCAGTTTTCGGACAACAAAGAAGACTATACAGAGAAACCTTAATGAATTATATGGTAAGTAGTCAGGAAGATCCACACAATTACCCACTATACTCTGCACACTTTGATATGGATTCTTTCATCCTGTACAATGATGGTGATTTGGAAGAACAAATTGCTCATCTGGAAGATTATATACTTGATTTGAAAGAAGATAAAGCGATCACTGAGGCAAGAGAGATTGAAATGGTGGAAAGTGAGGAACTTCTAGAAGATTTTTGGAGCATGGATTTCGATGGTGCTGTGAGTAAAGAAGGAGCTGGAGCTGGAGTTTGGTTGCATAATCACAGATCAAGGTATTCTGAGAGTAATTCTTACAAACTAAATTTCCAATGCACTAACAATGTAGCTGAGTACGAGGCTCTGATGCTCGACCTGAAACTACTAAAGAAAGTTGGTGCCAAATAGATCATGGTAAGGGGAGATTCTAAACTGATTATCAAGCAAATCAAAGATGAGTATGCAACTAAAAACCCGAGACTTAGGGCTTATAGGAATGCTATTTTGGATGCTCTTCTTGAATCCTAAGAAAAACCTTTTCGAGTTAGAGGAAGGAAAATTGTTGGGACACACAATCTCGAAAGACGGAATTAAAATAGATCCCACCAGCAAAGAAGCAATCCAGAAGGTGGAACACCCTAGGAACATCAAATAAATACAATCATTCATTGGAAAAATAAATTTCCTTAGAAGGTTCATACCAAACTTGGCCAAACTTCTTAGGAACATCACTAATATGTTGAAAAAAGACACAAAAATCAAATAGAACATTGAATCGAAAGTCATTTGAGCAGGTGAAACATGCACTCACCCAAGCCCCAGTTCCGATTAGACTAGATTACACCAAAGACTTTTATCTTTTCTCTTTTTCATTTGAACACACCATAGCAGTTGTGTTGTTGCAATAAAACAGTGAAGGGTACGAACAACCCATAGCGTTTTTCAGCAAATCTTTGAGAGATGCTACTTTGAACTATAACATAATGGAGAAGCAATATTTCTCTCTGGCGAAATCCATAAAGGACTTCATAGTATATATTCTTCATTCTCACATGATTGCATATTCTCCAAATGCAGTGGTTAAGGATATCTTGACCCAGGATAATCCAGATGGTAGAAGAGGAAAATGGATTACGGTTATTCTGGAATACGACATTGAAATAAAACCTACTAAAATGATCAAAGGACAGGGTTTGGCCAAACTAATGGCTGAGTCTAATTTTCATGCTCTAGATATTATTTTTTTGGCTGCAGTTGACGGACCGGAAGAGCAGGCGACTCTAAACTTAAAAGAGGTATTCTTAAAGTCCCCTTGGTACGCAGACCTCATTTTTGTAATCCAAAATTTACAAGCTCATCCTGATTTGAATAAGACCAAAGCCAGATTTATTAAATTGAAATCATTGAAATTTTGTATTCTAGAAGGTAATCTCTATTGGAAAGACCCTGGTGGTATCTTGCTTAATTGCTTGTTAAAAGATAAAGCTGACAAAGTTCTTCAAGATTTTCATGCAGAAGACTGTGGTGGGCACCTGAGCTGGAAGACCACATCTAAAAAGAGTTTGAGAGATGGTTTTTACTGGCCTACTTTGTTTACTAACGTCCACCAGAAGGTTACTTCTTGCCACAAGTGGTAGATTTTTGAAGGTAAAAGGAAGATTTGGCCACTCCCTATGAAACCTATCTCAGTTGAATCTCCTTTCCAACAATGGGGTATAGAATTCATTAGTGAAATGCATCTATCCTCCTCGGGCCATCACAAGTGGATCCTCACGGCCACAAACTACTTCACCAAGTGGATCGAGGCTGTGCCATGCAGGCAAGCTACTGACTCTGTTATCATCAAGTTTTTAGAAACTAACATCTTGTCTCATTTTGGATGCCCCCAAAAAATTATAGCTGACAATGCAACGACTTTCAGATCCAAAAGGCTCATATATTTTTGTAGTCAATATTGCATTACTCTGGGACACTCAACAACTTATTATCCGCAAGGAAATGGGATAGTTGAGTCTTCAAACAAAAGTCTGGTGAACATTCTTAGGAAAACACTACAAGAAAATAAGAAATCATGGCATAATAAGTTGGTTTTCACACTCTGGGTGGACATAATAAGCACTAAAAGAGAAATTGGTATGTCTCCATACCAATTGGTATATGGAACTGAAGCAGTTTTTCCCCTTTCATTAGGAGTCCCTGTCATGAAACTATTGTAGGAAGCGCATGTATAACCAAATGATGTTCAACAGAGAATAAATCAAATGATTAATTTAATGCAGTCCAGAGAAGAGGTATACAACAAGACTTAGGTCATCCAGGAGAACATCAAAAATATTTTTGATAGAAGGACTAAAGAAGATGATTTTGAGTTAGGTGACTTGGTTCTCAAATGGGATTCTAGAAATGAGGATAAGGGTAAGCACAAAAAATTTGATATCTTATGGAAAGTACCTTACACCATTCAGGCATTCAGAGGAAATAATGCATTTTTTCTCAAAAATAGTGATGGAACAAACGTGCCAGATGGACCGATTAATGGCAGGATGTTGAAGCATTACTTGCCTCCCTAATAGAGATCTCATGAATCCATTTTTCATTGTACATACCATTTCCATTTTCATTCAGGTTTTGTGTGGGTGACACTGATTAGATGGTTGAATCCCGTAGCGAAGGACCTAAGCCACTGATAAATGCCAAGCCCTTGAATTTATGTTGATAGGTTTAGTGAATAAGCTTGGTTGAACTGTTTAATCTTAACTAGGTAGTTAGGTTAGTTAGTGAATGAATTTGATCAAACTGTCTAATCCCGATCAAATAGCCCCAGGGTAGAGTAATTTCTTAGCTCAATAGTCTAATCTGAGCTAAATGTGTAGTTAGGTTGGATAGGACATAGGCCAACTAATTATCCCTTTAATAAACATTATTGATGCTCAAAGAAATTTCATGATGATAATATTGAGTTGCGATTCACACCCAGAGAGTAAAGAGTGCCCGAAAATCGACCGTCAATCTAACGATGCATAGATCAACAGTGGACAGTTGACCCTGAACCCTTCCAACTATTCTACTTTTAATGGGAGGGGGGGGGTCCGATGTGAAGAAGTAAAGAACATGCTTAAATCAACGATTGGGTTATTGGTGCATAGATCAACGACTCAGAGAAAATTTCTGACCCCCCATCCG
>JASDQU010738262.1:54415-67743 GCA_032191745.1 Picea mariana
GAACACTTACCACATACCAACCATGTCATACCGGTACCACCTCATGATGCCACATCCCACTATCTCATCTTACATGTCCCATCTCATTACTCTTCCAAAGTATCCTTACCCATGTGACCTGTCACATGTCTCACCCCATTTACCTATCCTTCAATCATCGCCCTCCACGTCATCCTAGCATACCCGTCACCCATGCTTCACCTGCCACCTAATACCTTAGTTGATTCGTTGGCCATTTATTACAGGCTAATGTATCCGTTAGCCTCCTGACCTGTCCTCCACGTCTAATGGATACCTGTTAACTTAAATAAGCCTCGTTTTCACCATTTTCCCACTGTTCATACTCTCTGCACACTAGAAGATCCATTTTCTTCGCTTTTGAAACCATTTTCCTAGCCATTACCTTCTGACTTTTTGCTTCATTGTGCAAGTACCAGTTAAATCAATGGTGCCAAAATCCAAAAAATCAGTAGTCAAGGAAAATCCTTTCCTCCCACCTCCTGTTGATCTCGACTGGATTCCATTAGTTGATAAAGATTATCTGATCACAGAGACCAGGTGCGAATTCAACCTCGCAGAATTGTAGACATGGTTCAAAGATACCTTCATAGACCAAACCGATGAGTTTGAGCTCTGGGAGTCAAATCACCCTCTGTATTTATTTCCCCAAGTCCACCATTTTCCAAAGTTTTCCCTCAAAAGTCAGTCTCATTACCTTCCCGACCAGAGAGCCATAGTATCATCTTCTAGAGAAACTCTTTTCTCCATCACACCCAAGTCCATCAATCAGATGATGTAGATACCTAGAGCCGAATCCTGTTCTCCCCTCACCATCGAAATTCTAACAGAAATGTACCAGAGCCTATCTTTTCCCCCAAGAGCGCAAATTTTCGAGTTGTTCCTCCCGCAGGAGGCCCAGTTCCTCAAGAAAAATCCCCCTTACCACTCTTCCATATTTTCAGAAAAGGGCCACCAAGTTATTTCATCACTGTGTTCTATTCTCAGTTATTTTTTGGACGAATGGGTGGATGAAGCCATCTTGGGTTTCCTATCCATTTTCTCTGTCGAAGAAAAGGTCACTATCCATTTCAATTAGAACACCTTTCTGACCAAGAACATCCATGGTCAACTATTCAAATTTGCCACCGAGGGCATGTTACGGTATTCTTCAATACTGTCTTACATGTTCACTTTCTTCCAAACAGGAATACTCGTTTTCCCTATGGAGAAAATGGACCAGGATGAAAAACCACAGGGGATGAATTCTTGGACTTCGTTGCTCAGAATAAACTCCACAGAGTTCAATTTTAAACAATTTATTGAGCAGTTTTACCATCCAGTGGTGAGCATGCTCAGTGGTAGACTAGAGCCGAGGGTAAATGAGGAGGTATAGATAATTTTACACCTTTTAGACCTCACCAAGACTAGAGATTGGTACCTCTATCAAAATCACATAGAAATCAGGGTATATGGGTGTGAGTTAGCTCCATACAAATTTCCCACATATTTTCCTTTCATGATATTTTCCCTAGAGTTTATTAGACAAATGATAAATTCGTATGATATACATTTTGTATCTCTGAAGAAGAAACAACAGATGAGAATCAAAGGGCAGATAAGACCTTTTATCTGCAACACTCGAGATGCTGGTGAAGAGGTAGATAAATTATTAAAGGACATGAAGTTTAATACCAGTTTCACTTGGCACTATGATCCATGTGGGATCATTGCAGAGATGGGATCGAAGAACGAAAGCTCTCCATATGCTCACACACTCAAACCAGAAATTGAGAAATATGTGAACCAGATAGAGTGGGAAGTGAACACCATGGAAGATACTGAACAACAGTCTCCGTTAACCATGATTTCATAGACTACTACTCCACAGGTACCAAAGGAGAAAAGGCCTAGAAAGGATACTTTCCCTTCAGCCACAAAATATCAGTTGAGGATTTCCAGGTATACACCAAAAGGCCAAAAGCCAGCCATACAACTGACACAATTGATGAAAAGGGAACCCAGTCCACTATAGTTACAAAAGGGGATTATTCACCTCTTGTCTCAATCAACCAGCAGATCTTGTCTACTTATTCATCCAAGCATACTGACACCTCACTAATCAACCCACCAAATCAAGGGGGTGCAAAGCTGAGTATTTTTGAGAAATACGATATGATCAAGAAGAAGAATCAAATGCTGACCAACAACACTTATGCTCAGCTTTGGAAGCAAACCTCCACAACTCAACACAGATTGTTATCATCTTTTGATACAAAGAAGGGGAGAATGCATATGGCATTCTTACAGGCACAAGTACCCCATCCAAAGGAGGTCATTGATTACAAAAGGTCGACTTTTGAATTTGATGTCAAACAAGTCCACCCAGCTGACCAGATGGATATGCACATGAAGACTGGAGAAATGATTTTCTCCACATTGGCTCATGCTTTCTCTACCGCTGTGAAATTACAGGTCTCTCTAAACAATATTTAGACCCAATTAAAATTGGAGAAAATATCTTCTTTTGCAAAGGAGAACAGGGTTAAATCCTTAGAAGAATTGGTACTCAAAATTGGGTATGATCCTTCAAATGTGAAGGCAGCTGAGGAATTGTTTAAGAAAAATAACTCTGACATAGCATCTCTAAGGAAGCAACTAAAATTTCCAACTACAGAGGATTCACAGGCCAAAGATACAGCTGAGACAGAAGGGGAGAAGGAGGAAATGCTAAAATTAATCATGGAACAGAATGCACAGATAAAGGACATGGAAGCAGAGTTGGAGAGGTTAGTAAAGGATAAAGAACAAAAAACACTGATGGAATTCATCCCATTAAGTGCAGTTCCTCTCATAGGAGTCAGCACAATGACTGTCTCAACAACCACTACAACAGAGCTTCCATCAGCCACGCCACTGATAGCTCTAGAAAAGATTGTAGAGATAGAAAAATTAATGGAGGAGATGACCCTGCGAGGAACAGAGATTGACAGACTAAAAAAAGAGGTTGAGAATCTCCATGAGCTTAAGACTTCCTACCATAAAAGATACAACATTGAGAGACAAGCATCAGAAAAGATCAAGAAGGAAATGCAATAGCCTCAGAAACAAACAGTGGGAGGTAAAACACTAGTAGAGGCTAAGGAGAGCATTTGGACAGATATCTCCAAATCCATTAACGAAATATGGCCCATGGTGCAAATCATGTTTGAGCAACCTGAACTAGTGTTGAGGAGTAGGCAGGCCATGAACAAAATAAGAAGAGAGCTGGGTGAAATTCCCACAGAAGCTAATGAAATCATTACGTTTCTAAATTCAAAGACCAAGGAAGAGCTAGAAGACCTGAAAGTTGAAGACAAAACGAAAAATATCCTTGAAGTCAAAAGAGTTTTGACCAAAAGAGGATTGATGTTACAGCTAGAGGAGAAAGCCCAGAACATAGAGGTCAGAGTTCAAAGTTTTTTCAGGAAGATCGAGGTTTTGCAGAAGAAAGGACTTCCTGGTTTATTGGTCGTAAATGACAAGTTGATGTCGCTCCTTGACTACAAGAAAAAGATCACCACGATGGCCAAGGATAGTTCCAAGTTTTCTGGTATACAGAGTAGCATCAGAGGCAAGGCGTTCCTAGAGACTTTGCAACCAGACCTCAGTATTCAACACGAGATCAAATATATTTTCATCATCAAGCCTACTTTTTCTAAATATACAGAAATGGATGAAATCTACCGAAGACTGCTCAAAGTCACCATTCCCAGTCAACAAAGATGGGAGGAGCTGTACACTTTGATCGAATGAGGGATGAGGTGTACAGTCCAACTCAACATGCAAAGAAATCAATGTCACGTGAATGACTCACCAACGACCTTCCCCAAAAACAACATGATGGATACAACAGGTCATCATCAGTTCCTACATTTTTTCATCTTGTTATCTAGTTAGTTAGATTTAGAATCTGCCACATCCTGATCAGTTAATGATAGGGTCGTTTGTAATTTTTGTGATAAATAATTCAAACTTCGAAGCAGTGAGGGTTGATTTTTACGTTCTAGCAAGCTATAAGCACTGTAATTTTTATCAAGAGATCTTCCAGTAATATAAAGAGACGTTTCACAGGATTCCTATGTGTCATCTATTGGTGAAGTTTTCTATTCTCAGTTGAATGTGTACCTCTCTTATTTATCATCTTGTTTTCTAACCTGATCATTTAAAAGGAGTTAAAGTTGCAGAATTTACCTTTGCATACTCTGTTCCTAGATTTTAAATATCTAAGTGTTTTTCTTCTTATGTTGTAGTTGAGAAATTCTTAAATGCTTCTTGGTTATAATTAATCAATCTCGCCTTTTTCTGCTGTCGATCATTTTATTTCTAAAGAATCCAATAGTTGCATTATCCTGCCCTGTGAAAAGAACCCTTACATCTGTTCTTTGATCTCTACGTTTATAAAACAAACCCCATATCCCAATGAATGCATAAAACCATTCAACCATTTTATAAAAACAAACAACTTGCTCCTACATATTTTAACTAGCCTAATATCTGACTTTAAAACAAAGTTAAATCTTGCAGAGAGATCCCTCTCTAAAATTGGCAGGGCTAGATCCCAGTTTTGAAGTGGTTGGATAAGGTTACCTTTGGTAAGTTTCTTCTGGTTTCCAACAACCTGGGAATTTATAGAGTGATAACACCTAGATGCTCATCATCTCTTTTGATATAACACTTGCTTCCAAATATTTTGAAATGTTTGACAAATGTTGGTCTTCCTTTCCATAATTCATAGGGTGTGTTGTCACTGTTAATATTGATCTTCCCTCTTTTTAGAATGTAAACTGCAGTGTAAACTACTTCTCTAAAAAAACTATCTGATAATATTGCTTCATTCAACATTGTCCTAGAAATATCTTGTACATGTCTATTTTTCCTTTGAAAAACTCCATTTTGTTGAGGAGTTATTCCAACTGAGTAATGACTTTTTATTCCATGAGTTTCACAGAATTCTTCAAATTCATTATATTTAAGATCACCTCCATTATCTGGTATTAAACATTTGATTTTTAGGCCAATCTCATTCTCAACTAAAACTTTTAATACTTTAAACTTTTTAAATGCCTCAAATTTATTTCTAAGAAATATTAACCAAGTCATTCTGGTATAATCATCAATAAGTAACATAAAATAATGTTTTCTTTCTAGGATGGGTTTTTGTTCACCCACACAGATCTATATGCATAAGTTTCAATGGATTGGATGTTTTATATTCCTTTATCTTGAAGCTCACCCTTGATTGTTTTGCATGTATGCATTTCTTACAAACAATGTTTGAGGGTTTTGTGATCTTTGGCATATCTCTTACTACTGGTTTCGTGTTGATTTTTACCAAGTTTTCAAAGTTCATATGGCCCTTTCTTTTATATGAAAACCAACTTTCATTTGTCTACCCCATGAAGCATTTTTCTTCATTAACTTCATCAAAAATATACACATTGTTTGGGTTATGATTTCTCTTGCAACTAGCTTGTCTGAAGCTTCCTTTATGATCTTACATTATTCGGAGTTAAAAGTGAGAGTGTGTCCTTGATCACATATCTTGCTAACACTAAGAATATTTTACTTCAAGTTTTCAACACACATGACCTTTTCTACCTTAGCCCTTATAGTGTCAAGACTAAGAGTGTCTTTTCCAACTATCTTTGAAGTGCCATTGTCCCCAAAGGTAACATTTCCTTCATTCTTCTTCAAGGTCATAAACTTTGTTTTATCTCTTGTCATGTGACTTGAGCAGCAACTATCAATGTACCACTTATCCCTATTATTTTGTGCACATAGTGCAACTTGTATGAACAAGGATTTTTCTTTCTTTTGTTCCCTTTATTCTTGATTTCTTTCCATGACTGTTGGGGTTTCCTCTTTCTTATATTTTCTAAAAAAACTTATACAAAACTTTTCTATATGCCCATAATTATTGTAGTTATAACATATAATGTTATAATTCAATAAATGGGAAAATGAGTTGTAATTTCTCCTTGAGAATACATAGGCATTTTTGTTGTTGTTTGTATAACTTCCCTTTGCATTTATTCTACAATCTACAACTTTATGGCCAAAACCATTGCAAGAGTAACAATAACTAGAAAAATGATTTTTATACCTCATTGTATGATTCCATCTTGATGGAAAAGTCTTCATGATTCTGTCCTTGTGAGGAATATTTTTCTTATGCAGAACTTTATGTTCTTCCTTCCTGTGGTCTTCAACCTTGATAGGATTTTTTAGAACATCGACATAACTCTTGGTATTTCCTTCATTCAACTATTTCGAAGAGGTTGAGGCTTCTTTATCAGTTTCCCTCTTCTCATTGTAGCCAAGTCCAGTATTGTCAAATGGTGATCTTTGACAGTTTAGGATTTCATTTAGAGTTGCAAAGCTCTTTTCAAATTTCATGTTGGTATTTGATTTCTCCAACTCATTTTTTAAATAAACTATTTTAGATTCTAGACTGCTACAAACATCTTCCTTTTATTTTAGCTGAGCTCTCAAAACTTCTTCAATTCTATTTTCCTCTTCCACTTGAGTTTTTAGGACGATGATAATTTTTTTTTAGTTTCATCACAAATTTATTTTGTATAGAGTATTTTTTTTTTAATTCTTCAACTGCTCCTTTTATAGTCATTTCTTGTTCATCTCTATATTTCATTTAGAGGGCATATGAGTTGTCCTTCAAGGTCTATTGGAATACTGGGGGGGGGTGTGATTCAATATGAAAACCTTTTACCACTTTCAATCACAATATACAAACTTAAACTTTATCAACAATATATCATGAGCATATAACCATAAGTAGTACAATTCAATCACATCAATAACACAATACACCGAAATATACGTGGAAACCCAAATGGGAGGAAAAAACAGAATGCTTTCTTATATGTATCAAGAATACATTCATAGAAAGAACCAACTTTCCAAATTATCCATCACCAACTAGAAGGAGGCACCAACCCCCTGATTTACAAACACCAACCTGAAGAAAGCTATAGCTCTCTGAATTCTCCATATACAACTGGAAGAAGGCCCCAATCCCCTATTTTACTGTCTCCAACCTAAAGGAAACTCCAACTCCCTGTATTCTCTGGCTCCAACCAAAAGGATGCTACAACCCTATGATTTATGATCTCTAACCTGAAGGAATCTCCAACTCCCTGAGTTCTCCAGCACCAACTGAAAGGAGGCTACAACCCCCTTTCCTTTCCCCATCCTTCAACCCTGAAATATAAGTGTAGACTCAACTTCCCACTACCACTGATTAACCTATAACTACCATTGTTATCAACCAATCTGTCACTGTCACTATCCCATCAACCAATCACTATCACTATGTCACTTCAACTTGTTCCTGATGATCAACCAATCATCCAACCTATCACTATCATGCATTGGCATCGCTCCACCTCACCACGTGCCAACTGATTAGCATGATTGGTGTGCATTCAACGAAGGGAGAGGCATTGCCCTCTCATTTTTTCTTCGAAAATCTAAATCATGATTAAGGAAATTAATGATGTCAGATTGGTAGAGCCAAGTTGTGCCTTCGCACAAGATGTATATGAGGTCACCATTAAGTGGTTGACGGTAGGTGGAATTTGTATCTGATTCAGATAAGATTTCCATCATTGTAATCTGCCTCATTAGTCAGGCACTTTGAATGGTGATTAGACACCACTAGTTTATCTTGGAGGGAATCTCATCGAGCCTCTCTTGTATAAATCTTTGTGTTGTTTCCCAGTAGAGGTTGTTGGCTACTGGAATTGATGAAAGATCATTGTAGCCAAGGGGAGATTTGAGAGCCGAGACTTGGTCATAGTATGGTCTCACATATTGTAATGGACATTCCTCCATTAATAGAAAAAGAACAGATTTTATTGTTCCTCAATTTATGTATAATGGATGTTTAGTCGTGAATGTCATTCATATGCGTTTGTACGATAGATGTATGTTAGAAATCATCTGCAGGGATAGAATTATAATTTTCTATCTATGAGTGTGTTGTATTAATTTTGTTGAGACTCTGTGAGAAGACATAAGGAGTGCGTGTCTGAACTCATTCGAGTCAGAAGAGAAGCTTCCAAGAGAGCACGCCAGGATAAGTCACAGACTCATAATGGAATTTCAACGTTGTTGAATACCTTGGGAAGAAATGCTATGCAAGAGAAAGTGCAATGCAGAGTTACTAAATACTCTGTAAGACTCTTCCAGGAGGGCATTGACATAGTGCGAGTGTACATAGGAGAAACACATTTTGGAGTGTTGGAGATGTTGAGAGAACCCCAGGGTTGCTGAAAAATATGAGGAAGGAAGACTTTGCAAGAGTGCATTGACCAAGGAAAGGATATTCCTTAATACTTCTTGAAGGGCTCAGGGAGAAGATGACATAAGGCTGAAGTAAGTGCAAGGAGTGCGCTAAGGATACAATAAGTTCATCTTAAAAACTTAGGAGGAAAGGATTTAAGCTGCCAAGAGGGCACTAGAAGGTCCATAAAAGGACACAAGAGAATTGAGRACCTCGAAGGTTTCAAGCCGAGCAAAGTCACAGAAGAGTTACCGCAAGAATCTGCAAAGAGTGCAGAAGAAGGGACGAGAATAGCCAAAGTCTCGGGAAAAAATTGTTCTAAGTGTGCAATGAGGTCGAGGACTTGCCGAAGTCATGAGGAAAGAAGAATAGTCCATAGTAGGGAAAAGACAAGTGGCGAGAGAGATATGGAGATCCGGGAGCTAGAGCTCTGGGAGGTTTTCCAAGAGAAAAAAGAGGTCTTCGTGAAGTCACGAAGAGCAGTTGGAATCCAGACCATCAGATTTGGAAAGGGCGTGTGGAAGAGATCCACACATTTCAGAGGAGTAGTACTTTGAAAGTTTACCAACAAAGAGAGAGAAACATCACTGAAATTCCGAAGAGTAGAGTAGATCTTGTTCGTCGATCGTTAGGAGGCACATGGTGTTAGGTCGTAGAGTCCAGAAGGAATCACTCTAGGATAAATTAGAGGAGGAAAAGTGAGACACTCCCAAAGGCCATAGTCCGAATATATTGCAACCTTCAATCTGAAGGAGGGATTGGGACCGTTGATGCTTGCGACATTTGACTTTGCCAATTCGGAGTTCGGGAACGTCAGGAGCCAACTGTTGTGGAAAGAGCCAATGTGATTATGTGGTTTATCTCTAGGACACAGGTCAAGGTCACATGATATAAAGGTCTTGTCATGGAGAATGAGTGCCACCACCAAATTTCTTCGAAGGGCCGAGAAGAGAGCCACGAGGTTAAGAGGACCCGGACTTTAGAAAAAGAGGGACCTATGATAAAGTTTATCAGGTTCCAGTAGAGAGATGAAGAGTCAATTTGAATCAGGTGTTCAAACGATCCTAGACCGAGAGGTTGAGCAGCCTCGAAGGAGAGAAGAAGGGGAGGGGGTCTGCACCAGAGTGGTATTAGAGCTTGAATTCGCCTGAAGATAGCGAGTGAAGGGGGGCAAAGTGCAATACTCTGTGGAAACTATTGCAAGGTGCACAACAGATGGTAAACAACCAGGTAGGCTGTAGGTGAAGCAAGATGGCTACTGAAGGTCATAAGCATGGTCAAGGAAGAGATTGCTCATAGAAGAGAAAAGAAGAGATGGACAAGGAGCTCAGTGAAATCTGAGTAGAGATGGAGAAGCTATCATTTAAGATGCAACAAGAGGCAAAGGTATGCTAGAGATATGAGTGGTCTTTGAAGAGAAAAACTAAGTGTCCCATTTGGAATTTGTTAGACAAGAGGCATCAACAGGTGTTAAAAAGGTGGTTGAGATATGCCGAAAACCTCAATGGCAAGGGAAAGAGATATGGAAGAGGTCTCATAGGTTGTCAGGGGGGCTATGAGAAGGGATCAGTTGATATCGTAAACTTATATAAGGGAAGAGGAGACATCCTAATTTTCCAGGTGGGCAAGGGAGAAGAGATGAGCTCAGCTAAGAGTTCATGTCAGAAAGGGGTGTTGATAGATGGAGAGGAGGTGAAAGAAAGGCCTCATCCATATAAATATTCATGTGGAACTGTGATCCGCATGAATGAAGATGATGACAAGTCAGAAACTTATGTCACATAGGAGAGGGATCAAAGGAGAATTATGGTCATTAGGGGAATCCATATATTCCTTCCAAACAACAGAGGAGATGCTAGCACAGGTGTTGCAGATGCAACAAAAGGATAGCGAGATGAGAATGCCATGGAGGGGAAGGAGAATGTACTAAAGTTTTCCCCAACATAAGAGGAGCACCTAGTTGAGTTACTCAGTCAGTGGGAGATGGAGTTAAAGGAACTAGAGGATTGGTTGGACAATACAAAACCATAAGGTGGCTGCCATGAGATGGCCATGCCAGAGGAGACATACCAACACAAGTTGCAGTTGGAGGAAGTTGGAATGGGACTAGTCGAAGAACTGACAGGAGTTAGTTTGTCAGAGGAGGTAGTTGAACAATAGTTCAGTGATGAGACTGTAGAATTGGAGTCTATAGAAGAGTGGTCAGTCATCTCCACAAGGGATGAAAAAAACATGGGAGATTAGGAAGATATACCCATAGATCAACATGAAGAGTTGCAGCTGAGCAAACTACACAAGGATAACTAGCTAATGAAGTAACTGGAAGAATTAATACAGGAGATAAGGAGGATGATGTTGAGGTCAGTGGAAGGAGTGGTCAGCAAGGAGAAGTTGGACATGGGAGCACTTTCACGAGCAGTAGGGAAGATGCATAAGCAACAACGAAACCGAGGAGTGGGAGGACAACTCCAAGAGAAAGTTTGGGATCCAGGAGGATTTCGATAGAGCTAGGAAGCTCATGAGCAGGAGCCCATGAATTTTTGTAGTCGTGGAGTATGATGCAAGAGCATCACTCCACCTCAACACACGCCAGCTGATTAGCATGATTGGTGCACATTCAAGGAAGGGAGAGGCGCTTCCCTCTCATTTTTCCTTCGAAAATCTAAATCATGATTAAGGAAATTGATGTTGTTAGGTTGGTAGAGCCAAGTTGTGCCTTCACACAAGATGTAGATGAGGTCACCATTAAGTGGTTGACGGTAGGATGAATCTGTATCCGATTCAGATCATATTTCCATCATTTTAATCTGCCTCATTAGTTAGGCATTTTGAATGGTGATTAGACACCACTAGTTTAGCTTGGAGGGAATCTGATCGATCCCCTCTTGTATAAATCTTTGTATTGTTTCCCAATAGAGGTTGTTGGCTGCTAGAAATGATGAAAGATCATTGTAGCCAAGGGGAGAGTTGAGAGCGGAGACTCAGTCATAGTATGGTATCACATATTGTAATGGCCAATCCTCCTTTAATAGAAAAATAACATATTTTTCTGTTTGTCAATTTTTGTATAATGGATGTTTAGTCGTGAATGTCATTCGTATGCATTTGTATTGTAGATGTATGTTAGATATAGTCTGTAGGAATAGAATTATAATATTATATCTATGAGTGTGTTGGATTAATTCTAGTACTCTAGGCTAAGTCCAAGGAGTGCACGACAAAGAGTTGAGACTCTGTGAGCAGACTCAAGGAGTGCGTGTATGAACTCATTCGAGTCAGAAGAGAAACTGCCAGGAGGGCACGCCAGGATAGTTCACAGAATCAGAATGGAATTTCAAGGTTGTTGAATACCTTGGGAATAAATGTTGTGCAAGAGAAATCACAACGTAGAGTTACTGAATACTATGTAAGACTCTTCTAGAAGGGCATTTATCTAGTTTGAGTGTATAGGAGCAACACATTCTAGAGTGTTGGAGACATTGAGAGAACCCCAAGGTTGCTGAATAATATAAGGAAGAAAGGATTTGCAAGAGTGCATTGACCAAGGAAAGGATATGCCTTAATACTTATTGAAGGGCTGAGGGAGAAGTGGACAGAAGGCTAAACTAAGTGCAATGATTGCACCAAGGATACAATAAGTTCATCTTACAAGATTAGGAGGAAGGGTGTTAAGCTGCTAGGAGGGCACTAGAAGGTCTGTAGAAGGACACATGAGAACTGAAAACCTCGAAGGCTTCAAGCCAAGTGAAGTCGCAGAAGAGCTAGCATAAGACTCTATAAGGACTGCAGAAGAAGGGCTGAGAACATCCTAAGTCTCGGGAAAAAATTGTTCTAAGTGTGAAAAGAAGTTGAGGACTTGCCGAAGTCCCAGAGAAATCTAAATATTCCATCGTAGGGAGTAGACAAGTGACGAGAGAGGGTTGGAGATCCAGATTCTAGAGCTTCGAGAGGTTTTCTAATAGGTCTTGACAAAGTCGCAAAGAGAAATTGAATCCAGACTGTCGGATATTGAAAGGGTGCGTGGAAGAGATCCACACATTTCAGAGGAGTAGTACTCCGAAATTTTACTGAAAAGGAGAGATAAATATTGCTGAAGCTCCAAAGAGTGGAGTAGATCTTGGTCGTCAATCATTAGGATGCACATGGTGTTAGATTGCAGAGTTCAGAAGGAAGCACTCCAGGAGAAATTAGAGGAGGAAAAGTGAGAGACTCCTGAAGGTCAGAGTCTAAATAGATCTCAGCCATCAATTTGAAGGAGGGATGGGGACCATTGATCCTCGTGCCATTTGAGTTCGGTGATTCAGAGTTCGGGAACATCAGGAGTTGACTATTGTGGAAAGAGCCAAAGCCCAAAGCCCATTTCACTTCTGTGGTTTAGCCCCAGAACACAACCCGAGGTCACATGATAGAAAGGGCCTCGCACAGAGAATGAGTGTCGTCACTAAATTTCTTCGAAGGGCGAAGAAGCGAACTACGAGGTTAAGAGGACCCACACTTTGAAGAAGGAGGGACATGTGATAAAGTTTATCAGGTTCTAGCAGGGAGCCAAAGAGTCAATTTGACTCAGGCTTTCAAACAATCCTAGACCGGGAGGTCGAGCAGCCCCAAAGGAGAGAAGAAGGGGAGGGGGTCTATGCCACACTGTCCCTGTCACCATCTGTTATGGCCCCTCCTTTATGAAATCAATGTAAGTTAGTACAATAGTGGTAATTTATTTTTTTGAAACAACATTTAGAATAAGTGGCATGTCATAATTACATACATCAATAAATTACAATCTATTCTCATCTGCATCATTACACACCAAGAATCTGTTAAGGTCCTAACCCGCACATAGGTAGATCAATGTATTCGGATGTAATAAAGGTCAATATTAATAAGACCTTTCAATAAAATAGAATAAGGCGGATGTAAGAAGACCTAATAGAAGCTTCCGCTTCTAGAAGGATCTTCCTCTAGATGCGTCTTTTTAGTATAAATAGGAGTC
>JASDQU010738262.1:91664-111344 GCA_032191745.1 Picea mariana
TAGTATAAATAGGAGTCGAGGGTATGAGAACCCTAGCTTGGATATTATTGTAACAGAGCGCTGCTCGATTGGAGGTTGCCCCCTCGAAGAGGCCTGTGAACATTGCTATCTGAATCAAGTGCTATTTCTGTTGCTATTTCGTATATCATTTCTGTGTATTGTGAAGATTCTGCTGGATATTATACTGTTATTCTGTTATTTCTAGCATTTCGTTTCTGTTCTGCATATTTTATATATCTGGTATCTTGCAGAATCAATGAGAACATCATTGTTACTATCAAATCAATCACTTCACATAAGATATAAAATGTCTACCCGCCAACCTACCCTGCAAGGTTAGGACCTCGAAGACACATAATCAATGCTCAAGTCTAGGATTCGTCTGATTAATTTTGACAATTTAAGGTCTCAGGACCGGCGACTGTTCTGAGGAACATGGAGGTATCTACTCCCATAACCAACTCAATCATGACACATCAATTTCATTCAATAACCCAATATACCAGTACCAAATTCATCAATTCATCATAAATTTCACATCATAAGAACTACACAATCATCTAGTTCATCTCATTGTAAAATCATTACTAATATCATAACATGTAGGTGTAATAATCCACTTGGTAAGATCAACAAGTAAATATATTAATCAATTTAACTCTCGCACAAAAACACCTCATTAATGTGACAATCACTCTGTAAAAATACAATATAAACAATTGGTATGACTCATAATCACATTTATTTAAGATGGACACCACTAAGATAACTAATTTCTATGGTATGGTGATTATATAATAACAATAAGGACATGTGATAATCATAGAAATATCTCTAGTAATCAATAATTCATTATCTTAATTTAACTGTATCAACGTATAATTCCCTTACTATAAAGGAGAAATCTAAGGAACTCCTCATACAATGTATGTTCTCTTTAATAGCTCAAAGCTATTGAATTATAATTTTTCCTTTTAATAGTTATTATTCCACTTCTAGACAATTTTCTTCTCTTAATATTTCAAGCAAAAACGATATTCTTACATCTAGATAAAAACTTGAATTTCTCTTAAGTTTTGAAGCATATATATCTATCGAATGAATTTCAACAATTACCAGATTCGGGGGAAATCATGAAGATGGGTGTCTATTTTGCTTGTTTTATGAGAAAAAAAACTATATTTTCACAAGTTCTTCAACTTCCGGCATACAAAAGTATTTTTTTTATTTAGAATTTCACTTTACAATAAAAATAAAACTTGTGAAGAATTTTGTTATCTTTCCAATGAATATTTTTCAATTTTTTTATTATTGAGATTTGATATGTCAATTTGACAATTGTTTAACAATATGTTCCTTCAACATGAAATGAATGATAATGAGTTATTTTTTCCCCCAACAATGTATCTATTATTAAACTTTTGTTTTTAACAAATGATATATACTGCAACAATCTACAAATACTCTATTTTATTATGACTATAATTTTGAATCTAACAGATGAATATTATAAGTTCTAGAATTTTTTTAATTTGACCAAGATGAAAATGTTGCAGATTTTAAACACATGTTTTCCCCCACCTTGTATCTATCTCCATTTTTACTTTAAATTAAAATATAAAAATACCCTTTTGAAAATAACAATTTAAGGATTATGAATATAAGTTTTTCTAAAATTTTCATTGTGTATTTTTAGAGATACGGATTTTTCATTTCAATGAATCATAATGTGACCTGGAAATATTATACAATCATTGTTTTAAAAAATTAAATAAAGTTAAATAAAAAATTATGAAAATGAAAAAAAATTATAGAAATTGAAAGTAGATTCAATTTTTCAAATGCTGGTGTCATTTTCGAAACCAAATTCTGATTATTTGCAGGAGTTCACAACCTCCAAAATTCAGGTAAGCTAGAGAGAATTCTCTGGTTCTTGAAAACAGTCCCATTCGCTTAAGTTTTCGGCTGAAAGAATCTTTTGGCCGAAAAACATTTCTTTCGGCCAAAAAATGTAATTCTAATGGAATCTGTCAAAATTACATGGTCTCCTAGCTTTTTGGCCCAAAAAACCTTTTTTGGCCAAAAGATGGGTGAGAAAATTCTGTCGGTCGGAAACAATGAAAAGACACGTCGTATTGTTTCATTTCACGCCAAATCGTATAAATACACTTTCAAATGAACACATTTAGCACAATTCATCGCTTGTTTCATGGTTTTCTAGAGCACCTAAACAAAGTTTTGAATCATCTTTTTCGTTTTTTGTTGAACAAGGTAATTGATGTTTGTTTAAGTTTTTATTGGAATAACAATTTATATATTGAAAACTAAATGTTGAGCATTTTTTCAAGGTGAAGCCTTTGTTGAACATAAAATTATTGATATTATTTTTTAATAATTTTTGTGACAATGAAGTTTTTCTAAGACTATTATGAAATGTTGATTTTGTTAAAATTTTTTACAGATAACTATACTCATGGGAAACAAAAGTTTGCGCAAGATAAAATTTGATCGCACTTGAGATAAAACTCACCATAATGATCAAAGGAAAGAGCATTATTGGAAAAATAAACGAGAACGTACAAATATTGAATAAAAAACGATGATAATGTAAATAGAGATTTTCAACAAGAAGAAGTCCAACCAGGTATGCATGCACATATTGTCTATATTAAAAGTATAGAATTCAAATTTAAAATATTCTTTAATATAATTGATTGTAATTACAATTTGATGTTTTTCAAAAAACATAAATAGGTTTGTCTCATAACGTTGATGAAGATGTTGAAACCAAAATTGAAGCAGAAGACGAATCACCTATAGGTATGTACATAAATTTAGAAAATACAAGATGAACTCTTGTATATAGTTTAGTGAATTTATTTTCGGGTTTTGTTTTTTTAATACAAACTTTAAATTAAAATATGCAGGAGAATCTATCAAGATTGATGATGAAATATTAGAAAATGTTGATACTAAAAAATTTGGGAAGAAAGAAGCTAAGCATTATATAAGATATCGAACTAAGAATATGTATAATACTTTTTTCAAAGATGAATTAGTAACAATGCAAGATAAACTTTTACTCTTTCTAATAAAGTCAAGAAAGTTAAAAGAAGCTACATCATTATTGGGTATTCAAAATTCGACAAAATATACAAAGGTGAAACATAATGTCTTTGAAAATAGAAATAGTTTATTAAAGCTTTTGGAAAATCTTGAAAAAAAGATGCCAGTGTTGCACGTAGAGAGATACAAACAATAGTTGTTTCATATAGCAATATAAAAGATCGTTTGAGACAACGCATGAAAAAAATGATGGGAACGTCAAGAAAAACATTTTACAAACATAGAAAATTTTGATTGCAAATAGATGCAAATGATGAACTTTCTTGTTGGACAATGATTTCTAGACAACCCTACAAAGGTAGACTTGCATAAAATGTTAAAGAATTGGCCTGTAATTATTGGTTGACAAAATATTGTGTTTCACCACATACAAGGGATGTGTTGTGATGAAGAATAACACAAAAAGAATATGAAGAACATCCAAAACATATAACACAAATATAATTGTTCAATAAGTTCAAAGAAGAGCACAAAAAAGTAAAATTTCCATCAATACATTTGTGCAACAAAAACCATGGTTTGTTAGATCCATCACTATTCATGATACTTGTTGTTGTTGTTATCATGTAGATTTTGAGTTATATTATGACACTTTTCTTGATTTGGTAAAACATTATGGCCAAGTTCACCTCCTCCTTCCACATTTCGTGATTTTATATCTGAAATTATATGTGAAAGAGAAGGTGATGAATTATTTTACCAAAAACTATGTGTTGGTGGAAATAAATGTGATCGTTGTGGAAATCTAAGTTTGTTTCACTCAAAGTATCCTATTGATATGAATGATCAATAGTTTTCTAATATAAAAGTCAATTAGAAGAGATATGAGTATATCAGCAACAAGGCTCCACATTATTCAAATGTTTTTTCCAAAAGGATTGATTTGAAAGTAGATAAAATCTATGTGATAGATTTTTGGAAGATGTTTGAGGAAGAAATTTATAAATACAAGAAGCAATCACATAGAGATCGATGGAAATACCTACAATTCAAACAATCCCGTGAAGTTTTTCCACCAGGGACAATTTTGTCTGTAGTTGATTTTGCAGAGAATTACACATTTGCTGCACAAAAAGAAACACAGAGTGAATATTATCATTCTGATCAAGTCATTATATTTGTCCACATTCTATATAGACATGCTCAACAAAGTCTTGATAAAAAAGAAAACACCAACAACAATCGACATGTTATTAAAGAATATCACTTTTATATAAGTGATGATCGAGCACACGACACGTTATGTACAACATTGTTTTGATTAAATTTTATGATTCATTGAAAGAACATGGGATCAGATTCAATCGACATTGGATATGGTCAGATGGGTGTGCAAGTCAGTTCAAATATTCATGATCATTCTATTGGTTGTGTTGTCTTCATAAAAAATCAAACATTACACATTGTTGGAATTTTTTTGAGACTGGTCATGGAAAAGGAGAGCACGACAGTGCAGGGGCATGTGTAAAATGATCACTTCGAAGGTATCAGATGAACCCTCATGCCAATCAATTTGAATCTACTGATCAAGTTGTTGAATGGTGCAAAATGGCGCTAAGCCATGAAAATAATTCGTCAAGGGATGTGCGTAGGTGTGTCTATATATACATGTTACACATGTACACAAGATATTTTTATTCACGTGCTCAAATTTATATTTAATCTTCAATCATTTTCTTGAGAGATTTCAAGATAACAATTTCTTGACTTGTGCAAGTTTTTTTGGTATGTTGGAATCCAATATGTAAATAGATCAGTCCCATATGAAGCCGGTACAATACATGGTGTAACATACCACTCTTGTGCACACTGAGCAAACTTATTCTTTGAGGACACTTGCTTGCAAGTGATCCAGATTATTATACTATTGGGCATTTGATTATGTTTATGAGGCATTATGGGTTGATGACATGTTATTTTGATGTATTGACATAGACAAGTGCTACTGACTCGGTTTTTCTCATTGTGCAGGATTTTGGACCTCGAGGATACATATGCATCAATGGAACCCCTTAGAATCCAGATTGAGTCAGGGAGTGGACTATTGGGGTTTTGATTGTTGTATATATGACATTTGTGCATTTGATTAGATGATGTGATTATGTATACTATATCTAACATGATTCATTTATGATGCAAGTTGATGATTCATTGATGATGAGCACTTGTGCTTGGTACTACAGTGTCTGAAAGAGCACAAACTATATGGGAAGTTGTCCAAATGCTCATTTTATCAATCAAAGATTCACTACTTAGGGCATGTCATATCCAGCAAAGGTATCGCCGTGTATCCAAAAAAGGTCAAGGCTATTATGGAATGACCTGCATTGACAAATGTCCTAAAAGTGCATAGCTTCATGGGTTTAGTAGGATACTATCGATGGTTTGTCGAGGGATTTTCGAAGATAGCGAATCTGATCACGAAATTGCAAAAGAAGAACAAGAAGCTTGTTTGGACCGAAAAATGTGAAAAAGCATTTGGGAGGCTCAAAGAGGTGTTGACAACAACGATTCATACTTCTTGGTATGCACTGACACATCCAAGGAAGGCTTAGGCAGAGTCTTGATGCAAGACGGTCGAGTGATCGCTTACATATCGAGGAAACTAAGAAGGCATGAGGAGAACTATGCGACGCACGATTTGGAGTTGTTAGCCATTGTATATTACTTGAATGTTTGGAGACACTACCTTGTTGGATGAAAATTTGAACTAAGGACGGATCATTGTGGAATACAACACATCTTTACGCAAAGCGACCTGAACGCGTGACAACGACGTTGGTCAAAATTACTTAGCGAGTATGACTTCTAGATTACTTACATAAAAGGAATAGTGAACTAAGTGGCAGATGCATTGAGTCGGAGACCACACATCTTTTTAGTTTTTCCTCTTCAGACGAATGTACGTGAAAATATTCTAACTTTAAAGTGCAATGATGATTGGTACAAAGAGGTCGAAGATTTTATAGGACAAAACACAATGATGATACCCAGATTTGAAGGATTTACATCTGACGACGATGGATTATTGAGGTTTATAAATCAGATTTACGTACCACCGAACGACGATTTGAGGAGATTGATCCTAAATGAGGCTCATAGAGCAGTGTACATGGCTCACCCAGGAGTCATGAAGATGAGGGCAGACCTTAAACCCTTATTCTTCTAGAAAGGAATGAAGGCAGACATAGTCAACTATGTGTCCAGATGTCTAGAATTTCAGTAGGTAAAGGTCGAACATAGACATCCAGCAAGATTACTATAGTCACACGCTATTCTGGAATCGAAATCGAAGGTTATTTCGATGGATTTTATTGTTGGGTTTCCACTGACGGCAATGAGACATGACTCGATTTTTGTAGTAGTCGAAACTCTAATGAAGAGTGCTCATTTTATTCCTGTGTGTATGACGTATTAGGCACCTGAGATAGCTAGAGTTTTCATCAATGAGATTGTGAGGCTGAATGGCGTGCCTAAGAGGATTATATCTAATCAAGGATCGGTGTTTATTGGATGATTTTGGACTAGTTTCCAAGAGGCCTTGGGAACCCAACTTAAGTTCATTACTATGTATCACCCGGAGACTGACGGGCATACCAAACAAATGAACCCGACCTTGGAGGACATGTTGCACATGTACATGTTGGACCAACAAAAGTTTTTTGAAGAATTCTTTCCACTAGTGGAATTCGATTATAACAATAGTTACCAAAGCACAATTAAGATGGCACCTTTCGAGTTTATTTATGAGAAACCATGTCAGACACCTTTGAGTTGGGATCGGGTTGAGGATAGGGTCCTGGTGGGACTAGAAGTGATCCAAGAAATGGAAGAGAAAATGTAAACAATAAGACAAAGGATTAAAGAAGCGTAGGATCGACAGAAGAGTTATGCCGATGCGCACCGTGACGAATGTAGTTACGAGGTTGGCGATCGAGTATTTTTACGGGTAAAACCGCATAAGAGTTTGATCAAGTTTGGAAAGGGAGCTAAAATCTCTCCTAGGTTCGTGGGACCTTTCGATATTGTGGAGAGGAAGGGGCCCGTGGCCTATCGACTAGCCTTGAATGATTCCTTGAGGCGTATGCGCGATGTTTTTCACATATCTGTTTTGAGACATTATATTAGAGATCCTACACTTGTTATTGACATAAGTTCCTTGTAGGTATCAGATGATGGGGCGCTCATGGATGAGTTGATACGCATCCTAGATCATCACATTTGATAGCTACAACGTCGAACAATAGATTAGGTCAAGGTCCAGTGGGACAACTATAGTCCGCACTCGGTGACCTGGGAGGACGGATATCATATGCGCCAACAATTTCCATTTTTGTTTGATAGATAGAATTATGATACCATGATACACATTATTTCGGCACTTATATACTGTGAAACTTCAAGACGAAGTTCAGACCAAGAGGGGGTGTATGTAACATCCCGCTCTTGCGCGCACTGAGCAAACTTATTATTCGAGGACACTTGCTTGCAAGTGATCTAGATTATTATACTATTGGGCATTGATTATGTTTATGAGGCGTTATGGGTTGATGACATGTTATTTTTTTGTATTGACATAGACAAGTGCTATTGACTTGGTTTTCCTGAGTGTACAGAATTTGGGACCTCGAGGATGCAGAGGCATCGATGGAACCCCTTGGACTCTGTATCGAGTCAGGGAGTGGACTATTGAGGGTTTGATTGTTGTATATATGAAAATTGTGCATTTGAATAGATGATATGATTATGGATACTATATCTGACATGATTCATTGATGATGCAGGCTGACGATAGATTATCGACCAGACTCACATGTGGAGTAGAGGGGTCATGCACAACCACCAGAGACGTTGAGGGAGAGGTGTGGACAACAACCCTGCCACAACCTAATAGCACTCCTGCCATGGCTCAAATTGTAGGTTAATAATTACCTAGTTCGAGAAGACCCACGATGTCATCAAGGCTGACTGCGATAGTCTCTCATGATGATTCTAAGGGACGTGCAATAAGGTAGGGGCATTATTCCTTAGAGGTCCTTAGTCTCACACAAGATCACCTGGTGGAGTATTGACTCCAGGGGTTTTGATGCTACCAAGTCAGCCAAGAGGTGAGTGGCAACCTTGGAGCACGTAGTGCATCCTAAAGGGCACGTCACCCAAGAAAAATGGAAAGAGGCAAGTGGCACCCTTGGAGAACGTAGTGTGTCCTGAAGGGAACGTCACGCAAGGGAAACAGATTGAGGCGAGTGGTACCCTTTGATCACCTAGTGCATCCTGAAGGGAATGCTGCATTGTTAATTAATAAATGGATAAACCTAGATGGCCTTAGGACGAATATTGTGATAAGAAAAATTTAAAATATTTCCCCTAATAAAATGTCGCCCAACTTAGGAAAATAAAGTCTAGGTCTAAGTGATACTTGTGATAAAAGAATTTTATCTTTTTATATAAAAAKAAAAATAAAAAATAAATCTTTAATAATGATAATCATCATTAATCATGTGACAAGAAGGGGGTAAGTAATTCATTTAATTTATAAAAATCTTTTGGGGGATAAAATTTAAGAAGGGAAAAAAGGGGAAATAATTGTTTTGTCACTTATGCTAATAAAAATTTATTAATTAAAAAGGAAAAAGGGAAAAAGTTAATTTCTACACCTACCAATTTGAGTTTTAAATGAAAAGGGAAAGGGATAAATTTAAAAGAATTAGGAAACTAGAAAAAAGAGGGAAACTTAAAAGGAAAGGGGAAACCTAAGGAAAAAGTAGAAAGTCTAACTTAGTAAGGTATCTAGCAGTTAAGAACTTTCTAAATTAAATTCAACTAGTAATTTAGTAAGGGGGAAATTCATTAAAACTTGTAAGGGAATATGTGGACACCTAGAGCGATTCAAGGAGTGCTTTTTATTGGGTGAGGGAAATAGGAGTAATTAATTAATTAATGAAATTAATTTGTGGTGCAATGAAGGGGATGGGTGACACATGTACGGGGAGGATTATTATGAATTAAATTATTGAACAATAAATTAAAAGGGATTTTGGGAAAGTAAATGACTTAGAAAATCTATATAAAGGAGGGAGGAGGAGGATGATGGATATCTTCTGTGATGCATAAGGTTACGATGCATAATTTTAGGCTTGACTGACTTAGCTTATGGGATTTGGGATACCCAGCTTGGTGAGGAGTGGTAGCTCAGCCTTGCGAGGCAAGCTGGGAGCTAGCTAATTCTCTGGTTAGTATGTGTGGCCCCTTTGCGGCTTGGGGGGCTAAGGGGGAAGAAGAGTACCCCTAGCATTGGCTGGGAGGTACCGGTGAAGACTCATCGGTTGGAAAACGAGAGTTGCACGGAGCACGCGGGACAACAACTCAGAGCGGGTGACTTGGGCTACGATATGCTTCCTTTATCTCTCCATGGTAGATTATTAGTATACTTTACGCTTTTAGTTCTGTATATTTAATTGGGTAAAGAAATGATTGACCTAGCATTTTAATTGATAACTAAATGTTCCCCATAGCCTGAAGCTTGTTGTTGATTGATTCCCTTGGCTTTCAATCCCCGCATCTCATGACTGTCCTATGGTTTTATTGATTTGTGTTGAGTTTGCGCTTCTTACTTCTCCCTCGTCCCTAGCTCATCATTCCTCGCCTGGGTAGTCAGCCAGGAGCTGGATTGATGGTCATCACTTTGGTGTTAATAGACCTATAGATCCTAATGCCCTTCCTTTCTATGCAATGATGATGAGCGACAGATGTTTCTGCCTAGCCGTCTAGCCCTGTTGATTGTTCTTAGTCGATTGATGGTCATTGCGCCTTTTGGTGATTGAGTACCTCTATGTCTGATTTCCTAAACTTCAAGAAAAAAACCCTTGCATTTCCTTGAAGGTTTATCCTTGTTTTTCCTTGATTTATAACCTCTGAGTTGAAGGCCCAATCTCTGTGTTTGGTATCTTGAATGCGTTTCATTGCTGGACATTCTCGACATTTACTTACATCTGCAATCTAGAATTTGAAGACAATTGAGACTGCGTTTTTCACCACTTGATTATGACTACCTTTCGTTTTGGTTGCTTGGAGATCTTGCCACTTATTAGGTTGCATTACATTCGATTTGGGGGAGAAATTTTTCCTGATGAATTTATAGTTTTGGTCTTTAGATGGCATTTTTATTAAGAAATAAAATCAGGAAATTGATTTATTTTGAATGTTATAGACTCATCGAAATTACATTTTGTTTTTTATATATTGTTGGATAACTTAATTCTCTATTGATTTATTAATGGCCTTATTCTCTACATTTTTTTTTACCTCTGCTCCTTAATTTATTTGAAGAAAAATTTAGTATGTGTTTGTCCTCTTGATTGATAGCCTTCTCTTTTGACCGAGTTTATTTTTTTGAATGCCAGTAAGGTTGTGCCTTGAGACACAATGAGGATTCCCTTGAGAACTTGCTCTTGTTTCATCTGAACCAGTACAAAATTTTCACTGGAATGCATTGCATTTGACACTTTGAAGACAACATTCTTTGCCTTCTTACCTGGGGATTTGCCCCTCTACTTGGACAACATTTTCTTTAACCTCTCAGCCTTACATATGAATTTTGTTTTCAACTATTGGAATGAAATTATTTTTCTTTGCTTGTAACCGGTTTTAATGGCGGAGTTCCCTTGCGTATGTTTTCTTACACCTAGCTAGTGTCTCTTTCTCTGCAAAATTTTAATGCATTCCATGCGAATTAACCCAGCTAGTTTGAAGATCAACTCCATGATTTCCTTCCCCTTGACCTCGACTTAGTGACAGGCTGACCCCTTTAATTTGTGTGAATTTTTTTTTATTGAATTGGCAGAGGTCTAGGTGAGAGGATTTTGTCCTTTAAATTGCGGTTTCAGGGCTTCCTGTACCTGCGTTTTAAAGTGTAGTTAACCAATCAAAAGGGTGAAATGCTCTTTTATGGATGAAACTAAATAAATATATGGTTTGGATGGAATCTGTGATTATAAAATATGTAACTATATATGGACGTGATGAGTACATATAATAACTAGATATGGATGGCTTGAGTAAATATAAAAATCTGGTAATAATAAGAGACGCCTTATTTAAATGCGTTTGCACTTATTTATCACCTGCATGTGTTTTCGTTCATTGTATTACCTGTGTTTTAAACAATAGTAAACTCTTAACTACGTTTTACATCTTGACGGTGGAGTTATATTAATGGAAGACATAAATTTATAACCGACTGCATTAAACTTCATTTGCCTATGGTATCATATTATTGACAACCCCTTTTATTGACTGGAAAATAACATCCTTATACAACGAGCATAGTCATCGGTGGCTTATAAATTTCTATCAATTTATTGATATTGATGTACAATGTATGCTTTGCCTGCACATCTATTAGAAAATTTTTAGCTGGAAGGTGTAAATGAATGACATTTAAATCCCATCAAATTACATTCAATGACAAGAGCGTGTGCCTTTAATAGCTGACTACGTGCACATTTATTGGAAATTTAATAGCTGGTAGGTGTAAAGTGATGTCGTTATTTACAACAACTTTTAGCATTATAATAGATCGTCTCTTCTTTTAACAACCTTTGAATAGACAACCTTTAAATTTAATTTGACCAGACTTGTCCATTAGTTTTAACATTAATTAAACTAGACTTTCTAAATCAGATTACATTAATGTTAATTAGATTTTTAATTATTAACCAAATTGAAGTTCAGACTTGCTTAATTTGATGTGCATTTAATGTTAAATTAGATGGTACCTTGATGACAAATTATAATTTAGAATTGCTTAAATTGATTTGTATTAAGGTTTAATTAGATTGTACAATAATGACAATTTGTAATTTAGGCATGCTAAGTTAGACTTGTATATCATGTTAAGTTAGGTTTGTAAATCACTGACTAATTGTAATTTAGAATGGTTAATTTAGGTCTGTATTTAACGCTAATTTAGATCGTAAGTGTTGACCAGTTTAGACTTGTTAAAAGGGTTGGGTTGTTGACGAAGTCGTGTATTGGCTTGCATCTTCTCTTGTTGTCATCCTCTGGTGTCTCGTCGACCTGTTGTTGGGGTATGGGCGTGGTCTTCTTATCAATATTCGGCTCCTTGAGCGTCGGATTTATCTAGAGTCCTAGGTCCAAATAGGATGTGTTGTGCCAAGGTTATTGACGCATATATCACCTAGGGTTGGCAAGATTCTTGATGAGGAGATCATGGCGTGCCCTATTGGATAGCAGTGAATGAGAACTTGGTCAGAGTCAGTGCCTTCCGTGTGATGGTTGTCTAGCATTGTAAGTTGCTTTGGCGCATGGGTGGCACGTCTTCATGCATTGGTTCACGCACCTTGAGGGTCTAGTCTTGTTCGTCAAGGCCGTTGTTTCAGGAGGGGGATGTTGTTCCTTAAATTGTAGGCGTGGTCTTGTTTGCGTCGGGCAGGTACTCGTTCCTCTTTGTTGTTCTACACATGTTCCGCCCAGTTTCCCTTCTGTCAGTGCGTGGAGTCATAGTTGCATGTTGCCTAGACTTCATGCTTGCATTCATTGTCAGTGGTGTGGTTAAAATTTTGTCGTTGTCACCTTCGCTTGTAGTCGTAATGAAGGGATCATTACATATGGTATTTGAGTGGGTTCAACCCACGACTTGGGATCACTACGTCTTTCATTGATATGATTTTTGATTATAATGTTTCTAATCAAGTTGACTTGTATTCGTTTAGGTAATCATGGTTAGAGGATGCCACGGAGGCATACGACAAGGTGCTAGGGGAGGGGGCATGACACCTCCAGTAACATCCACACCAGAAGGGTCTAATCCCCAAGGAGACGAAAAGGTTGTTGGGTAGGAGCAGATAGTGGTGGGTGATGTGCTTGGACTGATGATATATTTTCAGCGCATGTCTGAGGGACTGATCAATTGTTTGGACAGAGAGGAGGCTAGGGCACCGGCACCCCCTGAGGGTCCATTGCGTGATCTGGTTGGTACTAGTATCATTCACCATGAATGTGAAAAGGTCAAATTTATTGAGTTCTTTGGTGCCTCGGACGACGCACCTGCCAAGGCATGGTTGGAGAATATGGCGATGCGCTTTGCACTTCACGACTATACCTCGAACATGAAGGTCCACATGGAGGTCTTTCAACTGAAGGGAAGCACTCTTCTATGGTGGAAGACGCTCCTGCTGCAACTGAACATGGTCGTCGAAGATGTGTCATGGGAACTGTTCATGGAACAGTTCTGAGAGAGGTACCTATCAGAGGAATTCATTGAGAATCAACTCAACGAGTTCAACGCCTTACGACAGGGTATTCGTACGGTGTGTTGTTCCTGAGTTTATACTTTAAGGCTCTAAAGTATACCGTCAAAGCATCCAAAAAAGGTAGAGATAATTAATCGATAAAAATAATTTTTTTAAAGGAAACATAGATCACGGTTTATTTCTTAACTGTCTTTGTCTAGCTTCCCATTGTTCTTGAAGGCTAATATCCCTTTCAATTGCATCCCATGATCTTTCAAGTTCTACCCGTGTATTTGTTGTTTGTAAGATGGTATTGAATAGGTTTAACGCAATTCTTGTTTGATCTGATAGACCAGGTTCTATATTGGGTTGTCTAGTAACTGGAACAGTCATGAAAGCTGAGGGTTTCTTTTTTGTAAATCAAGAATATTTTTGAGGGTCGTAAGTTTCTGGCTCAAAATTATAAAAATAGAAATTCCAAATTATGAATTAATAGTATAAGAAAAATAAAGGCCTTTTCTAGTATTTGAGTCAAATTTTAAAGGAGTCAGTGGACAGAATGAAGAAAAAGGAAACATGTAGCTGTATAACAAAAATGAGGCATCCATTTAAGAAGAATGTCATTTTAAGTAAATACAAGAAAATGGGTAATAACTTTGCAGAAACATACTGTTTCAGACTCCTAAAATGTTCACAGGTCTTATATCCATTGAAAGTTGATATAGAGGAAAAATTGTAAACGATTAGATAATCTGATTGTTTTAATTATTATAATAGAAATTACCACATGAAACACTTCAAACGAAAGTATGGAATAAAAAATAGAATGAAAGAGAAACACATAACTCAGGCTTGACCAGATCTGGAATCTTCAATTATATTGTATTAATTCAGGAAAAACGAAGTTATCTCTTTACAATCCCTCCAGAAAAAAGCGTTTTCTTAGTCTTCAAAAATTACATTTATACAAAAACCACCAATCTTAGGACAGTTGGTGAGTTCCTAATTATTAGAGACTAACTATTTGTTAAAAAGTAGATCCAAAACCATTTTCATGATTTTCTTCATTTTTCCATTTTATGGGAAGTAAAAACCCTTCCAAATAATGCTTTTACTTTGCCGATGACTCTCCTTCTTTTGATTCGATACATTTAATACATTTCTCCAGGAACTGTGTAAAATTTTTGGGGGCTTCTGGAAAATCTCTTGCTTCAAACAGATAAGCCTTTCTCTGAATCTTAGAAAGGCGGTCATCCACTCCTTTATCTGTAAACTTTATTGACTGGAGCTTCAAAATAGGCTCAACTAACAACCTGTCCAGTAGGGAGACATCGCTTTTTTTTAGTTCTGAAATTTCCATTTGGATTTCACTCAAATTTTCCCTAAAATTTAATTGATGTCTTACAATATTGATCTATCCCAAAAGTCCTGTACACTAGCCTTTTCCAATATTTAATGACCCTTTGTCTAGAAGATCAAAAAATTCTTCACAGTCCTCTCTGATTTCTTTGGCTATTCTTTTTCTTTCAGTTATGTTGGTTTCCCATAGCTTGAGCATGATGTCGCCTCTGATTTGCTCTGTGGCTGATACTTTCATAGTTTTGGATACCTCTTCACCTGTCGAATATATAATTGCATTTTGGAGAGTAATTCTCACTGCTTTGGCTTCTTTTTTTCTTATGATGATATTTTCAATGGCATTATCTACTTCTTGAAAGTAATTCTGAATAATTTCTATCTTGGAAATTAATTTTTGCTGTTCAATTTTTATTTTTGAATGCACTTCTGGTGCCTGGGCCTATAAAGCTTTTAAGTCTATAATCTGATCTTCCATTGATTTTAATCTAGCTTGCAACTATTCTGCGTGCTCCTTTTGATGAGTAATATGTAGCTGATTTGTTTGTATTTCCTGCCTCATTTCATCCAAACTTGTTTTGAGTGATTGAACCTCTAACCTTTCGGCAGCCCTTGTCTGCTCCAAAATTTTACTCATTTCTTCTCTAATGCTTTCCTCAATATTCTTTAATTGCTCTCACCATTGTTCTATGATTTCATCACTCTTCTTTATCCTTGTCATGATTTTTCCCATGGTAAAAAGGTTTGTTGTTGCCATGGCTCCCATGGAACCTGCTACCTTTGTAGTGAAATATTCTTCCTCCAAATTTTGTCCGTCTATCAGGACTTTATTTTTTTTAACCATGTTCCCCTCCCTCTTATGCATATCCTGTTTCAGAACGACCTTCCTTTTTCTACTGAAAAAATAATTGGAAGGAGGAATATCATCTATGGGAATGGAGATAAGGTCATCAACAAAAAGAGCTCCCATCTTTGGCAGTCCAAAAGTGGACTGTAAGGGAGTTAAGGAGGCTATGGGACTCCCTAGATCCGTAAATCATTTCCCTCCTGCCGCCTTAGGCATGTTGACATCAACCTTTCGTGATGAAGTGGGAGTAGACTTACCGGACTTGGGAGGTCACCCTAACCTTTTCTTTGCTTTGGTCTTTTTGCTTGGTGGAGGCCTTTCCACATCCTGTAGGGCCTTTTTAGGATTTGCTTTCTTTGGTGCTTCCTGCTCGAAACCTGGTGGAATGCTTTCCTGCTCGAAACCTGGTGGAACACTTTCTTGCTCCCGGGGGAGAGTAATTTCTTCCTCTTAAAGTAATTGGGGCAGACCACTCCAACACTTCTTTATAAGATTTGGTCCCTTTGAACACGTCATCCCAAGGGGACTCCTCATGTTCATAGGATTTCATATTACAATGTATCAAGTGTTTATTCACTAATTGATAAGGGTCATGCCTCTTGTACTCAATATTTACTAGTTTGATTTCTTCGAGTGCTTCTGCTTCCAACCTAGAATGCCCCAAATTTAGTAATGAAAATTTTCCGATCCGCACAGGGAAGATGGGCCAGGATTTCTTTTGAGCTTCCTTTAGCTCTATTCCAATACTTCCTTTTATTATTTAGTGTGCCACTTCCCTACACACTAGTCTATTCGGAAGAAATTTTGGAAGCGCGTGAGGGGGAATTGAGCACCCATAAACCCTGATGTAGGAGAAGCTTTCTTCAATGAACCAGTCTACTATTTGCTTGAGGTTATTTGAAACTGCATTAGAAATGCGAGGAGGGTCACAATCGAAAAACATTTTATGCATGGGTATCCCCACGAAATGGAAAATTTCGTAAAATGATTTTTTTGCATTTTCTTCCTACAACTTAGAGTGATATTCATGAATGGGTTTAGGGCAAGTTATGTTCCAATTCCAATTCATCAGGGGAAATGGAGTCATAAAAAAAATTGTGTCCATGAGGTATGATAACATGTAGAAGGCCATTGGTTGACCTCAGGCTCTTGTAGCTCTGTAATCCGAAACTTCTTTGGCTAAATTATCAGATAAAATCTTGTCCCAGTTGAAACTATACTCTTCTGATGCTTCTTCTAGAAAGGGCACCCATTCTGCGGGGAAATGACAGGGATTCCTTTTGCTGAAAAGTCTACATAGCATCATGGCTACATAAACCATGTACTCATTCAAAGAGGCTGTGGCATAAATTCCATGGGTATCGACCCTAAATTTTGATGGACATCTCCACCAACCTTTGATTAAATCATTGTAAGTTTGGTCTACCTCAGTGCATTCCTTTCTCTGGAATTCAGCTATAAATTCGACATTGTAAATGAAATTAGGATTCGGTGAGAGTTTGTACATAACCTGGATATGTTCAGGTTTGAATGAGCTGATAATGGCTCCTTGATCTTTAAAAATGCTTCTCGTCGGAATATCAACTTTGTCTAAAGCCCAACTGACCATGTCATTTAAGACATGAGCCGTGGGCGTGTTGGAATTTTGTGAAGCTTTGATTTTTCTATGTCCTGAAGGTGATTCTGAGAATCGCTAGGGGAATTTTTTATCTCGCAGTCCAGATTTTCATAAATCTGTCTCCATGATTCAATTGAGTCGATAGCATGTGGTGTGGTGTCTGATATGACATCTCCCTCTGGGCTGGAAGTCTCAGCTATATCTTCACTCTTCTTGGGTCCCTTCTTTGGTGCCATGAATCTGTATTGGAAAGAAAACCGTTCATAGAAGAGAGGTGTGAAAGCTCGATTGTATTATCCTATATGTGATAGAAAAAGTGAGAATAAGTTTCAAAACACAGACCTCTAGTTTTCTTTTAACTCATTTTATGGTGAAAGTACTGACACAACTGTCAAGAATTTAATACCTTTAATGCAGAGAATATCTCTGAGATACGTATTTGTGTCACAGAAATCACAATCTATCCATTATTAATGTGGCCATATTTCGGCAATTCTAAAATCAACATTCAAAAAACTTCTTTTGACGGAGGTCGAAAAGAAAGTACTTAAGAAGTTTAATTACAATTTAATGTATTTTTTAAATGAAGTTAGTTCTCTTTGAAATTATGTATTGAGTCGGGACTTCATGTTTCGGGGTTTCGTGGATCATGGTTACATGAGGTATGTCACCACTAAACCCCAAATTCCGAAATCGCGATGAGATTAGATTTAAGCCTTAACTTCCATATTGAGTCGGGACTTTGCATTTCATGGTTTCGGGGATCGCGGCTACATGAGGCATGTCACCACTAAACCCCGAATCTTGAAATTGTGGTGAGAACAGTTTTAAACCTTAACTTCAATATTGAGTCGTGACTTCGCATTTCAGGGTTTTGGGGATCACGGTTACATGAGGTATGTCACCACTAAACCCCGAATCCTGAAATCATGATGAGGATAGTTTTAAAATAATCGGGATCAAGATTGATTTTCACCTCTTTCAAGAAATTGGGATTTCGTGATTCAAAATTTATTGTAGAGATATTGTTCTGAGTAAACCCCGAATCCTGAGAGGTTTAAAAGATGGTTAATTAACTTCTTTAGGGTTTTAAATTATCATGATTTAAAGTACTTTACAGAGCGTGCGTCTAGACTCTAATAACATTTGAGCTTCTTGTCTTTAATTATAATGAAGAAAAGAAATCATTTCGAGACTTCGGTATCGGTCTTTTGGAATGATAGCAAGGATTATACCTTATGAAAAACAAAATCTCGAAAGAGAAATTTTTTAGTTTTAAAGGTGAAAATTTTTCAAACCTAGCTTCAACATAGGCTCCAATTGGGGACCTCGTCTCCTTGCAGGATGAGGAGAACGTGAAGACTTAGTGCCTTTTATTGGGTAAATGGGGTCAGTCATTTTGGTCTGTGAGACATAACTGCAAAAACTACTAAGGGGATAAAGATCCCAACCTTAACTTCGGAAAAATTTCCAAACCAAAGCGTTCGACAATCTCGAGATAGGATCACTTGGATTTCCCTTTCTAAAACCGACCTCAGGATTGTGCAAGATAATCAAATTAAGATTAGTGGTTCTACCAGTTTTTATTTGATCATATTCACATCGAGAGACTCTTAGAGTATATTCTGGAATTCCATAATCTTAGAGTGTCATCTGGCCGAGAGAAGAAAAATACTAGAGCCTTTTGCAAATTGTGTATAACAGCCTTGTCTGTTATGGAGACATTGCTTCACTACCAGTGGGCCTGTTCAGTACGTCGGTGAAGTTATCTGATTTTTCACATTGAATTTCCTTTCACCACTTCATTAATTTTAGCATTTAAATGTTGAGATGAGGGCAATCATATAATGAATTTCCTTTCATCATCTCTTTAAATCATATGGGGGAAATTGATAATGAATTTCCTTTCACCACCTCTTTATGTTAGATGGGGGCAATCGATAACGAATTTCCTTTCACCATCTCTTTCTATACATATTTGTTATGAAGTGGGGGCAATCAATAAGTATGTAACATACTCAGGATTGTTTTTTTTAATTTTTTGCAAAGGTCTGTCAACTTATTAAAAGTTTTGGATTGATCTACTTTTGGCCCTCAAACACTCTAACGTATGGAGAATCTCAGGGAAAATTTATTAACCTTTTTTTTTTTTTTTATATTCGAGACTTTACTTGAGTGGAAACGATCTTTTATTTCTGATAGAAAGACTAAAAAGGTTATGATTATCCCAGACATACTTAAGGTTCAGCCAAGGCTTAGGAAAAATAGAGGATTTTGCCTATCTTTGCTTCGAAAGTTAGTTTGAACATTTCCAAAATTAAGATGAGAGTTAAAGGGAGAAAAAACAAGATTTGGTGAAGAGTAAGCTTGATAGTGATCAAAGTGGAAAGGTGAGAGAACCTTGAAACTTGGAAGTGCTAATGAGTATTAATCATTTTATTTATATAAAATTTTATTTCCTTTTTTTTTCATTTCTTAAG
>JASDQU010738262.1:111396-180302 GCA_032191745.1 Picea mariana
TTATTTCTTATATATAAAAAATCAGCAACTCGTTCACTTGTACCTCTTAGGATATTTTTAATTCATGTTCTCGGGTCAGAGTTCATACCTTAAAAGTTCATCATAATTACAACCAAAAGATTGTTTTCTCATTACCTTTTGGGCAAGTATTTATCAGGGTTATCCATGCATATTACCCCTGTAGTATAATTGATCTCTTGAGTCCTGACGCTTTTCCTGTGAACAACTGATAACTGTCAGACACACTCATATTAACTCTGAGAACTTCTAGATTTGAACTGCTTTGTATTTGCATCCTCTGAAAAATCTTAAACAATTTTTATTTATTTATTTATTTATTTATTTATTTTTAACGAAAGTAATGTTACTATAAGGAAAATGTGAAAACAAACCGGTATATACAATGAAAGTTCGAAAACATATTAATATATGTAGTGTTTAAGATATCACTCATTTACAGGGGCACTTAGAATATCTCCATTTAAATTTTCTAATGAAAAAACATTTTCTCCTTTTGAGGCTGAGACTCTATAAGGGCTGAACCAGATCGAGTCGAATTTTCCATGTTTGCCAGTGTATTCTCTTTTGGCTTCCCATTTTAGTACCAGATCTCCAGGGAGGGAATCTCTTTCCTTAGCCTTCTGATCAAACAAAGCCTTCATCTTATCCTGATATTTTTGCAACTTTTCATTAACTTCAATCCTATTTTGTTGAAATTCGATCAACTGATTTGCTCTTCTGGTAATGTCATTAGGTTCTTCGTTCAAATCTTGCCAAATTTTCATTACTGGTAGAGCAAGATTGATCGGTAAGATAACATCAGTGCCATATACTTTCTGAAAAGGGGACATTTTGATTTCCCTTTTGGTACTTATCCTGTTAGCCCATAGAGCGTATTTCAAATGAATATGCCACGTCTTCTCGTTGTCAGTCAATATTTTTTTTATCATAGATGTCAGACTTTTGTTAGATGATTCAGCTAAATCGTTTCCCTGTGGATAATAAGTTGTGGATTTTCCTAATATGATGCTGAATTTTTGACAAAAGCTTACCATAGCCATCAATTTGAACGCTTGTGCATTGTCGGTGACTATTTTTCGGGGACAATCGAATCTGGATAAAATGATTTCTTCCAGAAAGTTGATTACAATTGTGCCAGTCGTGTTTCTTGTGGGAATAGCTTCCACCCACTTGGTAAAATAGTCTGTTGCGGTTAGAATCCACCTATGATGAGCGCTGGAATGTGGGTGAATCTCTCTGATAAAATCAAGACCCCACTACTGAAAAGGGGCTTTGGTTTTAACTAGAATTAGAGGCAAGGCTGGCACTTTCTGTTTACCTGTAAACAACTATCAGGGAGCACAAGCTCGAAATTTAGTATTTACATCTGTGAAAAGTTTGGGCCAGTAATATCCAGCTCTTAAGATTTTATAAGCTGTAGCTCGCCAAGCGTGGTGTCCTCCACACACTCCTTCATGGAAATCATCTATAACTTTTTCGGTTTCGGTCTCGACCAAGAAGCTTAGAAAAAAACCCAGGGGGTCCTTCCAAAATAGTTTTCCATCTATAATACAATATTTTATAGCATGCAACTTCAGTTTTCTGGATTTAGATGAGGTTAATTCACTGGGACATTGAAGGGTCAATAGATAGGAAACAATATCATGATACTAGACTGAATAAGAACACCTGTCTTCCATCTCAACCGTAGGAGTAGCGAAATCGAGCTCATTTATTTCTAGAGGACCCTCATCTTCTTGTAGCTGATTTATTCCAAGTTCTTGCAAGTTGGATTCGGCCAACAATTTAGCCAGACCTTGGACTTTAATTAGTTTTGTTGGTTTGACTTCAAGATCAAACTCCTGAATCTTAGCTAACCATCTACCTCTTCTCCCATAACTATCTGGCTGAACCAGTATGTCTTTGACTGAGCTTGTAGGAACATAGGCTATGATCTTTGAATGTAATACATACGTTCTGAAGGCTTTGAGAGCCTTTACCATTGCGTAAGATTGTTTTTCTAGTATATTATATTTCAACTCAGCGTCTCTCATACTTTTACTGAAAAAAAAAATGGGTTGTTCAAAGCCTTCTTCATTTTTCTGTAACAATACAGCAGCGATAGTGTGTTCTGAAGAGAAGGAAAAAATCAGAAATTCTTTTGTGTAATCAGGACTTGCTAAGATTGGCGCTTCGCTGATAACTTTTTTGATTCGTTGAAAAGCTTCTTTGGCTTCACTTGTCCACTTCATCGCACTATTCTTTTTCAACATATCTGTGATCAGCTTCACAATTTCAGTGAAGTTAGGGATAAATCTTCTTAAGAAATTTATTTTCCCTAGGAAGGATTGGATTTCTTTTACATTTCTAGGGATATTTATATTATCTATAGCCTCAATTCTTTTAGGATCGATTTTGATTCCTTCTTTTGACACTATATGACCTAATATTTTACCTTCTTGTGTAGCGAAATGAGATTTTTTGGGATTGAGGGACAACCCAAACTTATGACATTTCTCGAAAGTTTTATTTAGGTGCACTAGATGTTCTGTATCAGATTTTGAAAAAATGATCAGATCATCAAGATAGATAACAACGAATTTATCTTTCTCACCCATGAAGGCGATGTCCATGGCTCGCTAGAAGGTTTCCCCTGTGTTCATCAAGCCGAAAGGCATTTTATCGTACATGAAGGTACCCCAAGGGATAGTGAAAGATATTTTTTCCTTATCATCATGGTGTATTGTGATCTGATTGTAACCTGAAAAACCATCAATCATTGACATTATGTTAGCTCCAACTACTCTCTCTAAAACGTGGTCCATCTTAGGCAATGGATAATTGTCTTTGAGTGATGATCGGTTCAGGTTTCTAAAATTGACACACAGTCTGATTTTGCCATTTTTCTTTCTTGCTGGGACTAAATTAGCCACCCACTCAGAATATCTTAGTGGGACGATGATTTTAGCATCCAAGAGTTTTTTGACTTCCTTTTCAATTACTGGTAGCAGGATAGGGTTTATCTGTCTGAGTTTCTGTTTAAAAGGCTTGACACCAGGTTTCAGAGGAATTTTATGTTCAATTATAGAAGTATGATAAGTTCTCAATTCGTCATAGGACCAAGCGAAAACATCTTTATACTTTCTAAGCAAATCAGTGTATTTACTTTTGATTTTTGGGGGCAGGTATTCGGATAGTTTGACCAACCGAGGGTTTTCTTTGGTACCTATGTCACAGTCCTCAACCTCTTCAGGTTGTAGTTGTAAGGTGGATCTTAAAGGGATATCGTCTTAATTAAATAACCTTTCCAAGGGAATTAAGCCCTTAGGGATATGATTATTTTTTAGAACAAGCATATGATAATTGGCGATTTTATGGTGAAATTCCTGAGGGTCTTCCCCTTCCTGCATGATCCAAATAGGATCATTTTGGTTTTCTTGGTCAGCATGAGTTTTAGTAAACTCTTCTATTGATTCCAAAAATTTACACAATTGCTCATCATCCTCAAAAACTTGCTATTGTTGTATGTTATTTGGTATGGAAGGTCGATGTCTCATTTGTATATGATATTTTAGTTTGAAAGCGATGGGAGGTGTGAAGGTTGAGGCTTCTTTGGCTAACGGATCGACCTGTTGGTTTTCAGTTCTTGGAATGTAGTGGACTTTGACAGATGAGAAGAAATTTTCGATCAGATCCCAAACACAATTTCTGTAAGACCTCAGCCTAGGATGTTTGGCTTGGTACTGTCAGTTTACCTGCTTTACGATTAGCTCAGCATCACCAAAGATTTCAAGGTTTTTTATTTTCATTCTCCTAGCTGCTTCCAACCCTAATACTAAGGCTTCATACTCACATACATTATTAGTGTGGTCCACATTCCACTGAAGTCTATAGGAAAAATGGATGACGAATTGATTATCAGAGGCCACAAGGAGTGCCCCTGCTCCAGCTCCAAGGTAAGATGAAGCGCCATCAAAAAACATCTTCCACACACCAATGCTATATACATTTTGTTTATTTTTTTCTTTTTCTGTTTTTTCTTTTTTACAACTTTCCTCTACACCTAAAACAATATCATCATCAATGGATAAAATACAATTACCTAGATCCTGATAAAAAATATATACATTGTGATTATTCGGGTTGCGCGGATCACTTACCGTGAACGCTAACCTGGTCTCTCTGTACAGGCGTGTGAACTTTCCTCCAAAAACTAGGATCGTAGCATATGTCATGTCAAGATGGAGGAAGCTCCCAAGCTTGGCACCCTAGGCTCTAGATAACAACATACCATATTTCGGAGGGATATCGGGGACCACTACGTCCATGAGAATGCTTTTCACTGGTATTTGAGCCAGACTTACCACCAAGTCTTTAATCATGCCTATACATTTAATTTTCCTAGAATCGAAAGAATACAAATCTCTATAAGGCCTAGTAATTTTGAGACCCAATTTATCCATAATGGCTTTAGGCATTACGTTGTGGGATGCTCCATAATCAAGCATATAGTTATGGAGTAGTTGGTCGAACAAGGTTAACTTGATATAGAAGGGAGCATTACTGTCTTTGGCACCTTTGAAATGAGGGCCAAAACCTATGTTCAGCTTGTCGTCTTCTAAGTTAATGACGTCAGCTTGGCTTTCATCTTCCGAAAAAATAATCAATTTGGCAATTTGTTTTCTGTATGTTGGATTTTTGGCCAGCTCGAAAAGAGGTATGGGGATCTTGATTTTATTGATTTCGTTTTCTAGATTGAAATTTCCCACAATTTTGTCATTCTCAATGTTTTGGGCTTCGACTCCCTTCTTATCAGCTTTCTTTTGTGGTGAAGGTTTTATTTCGGTTGCAAGAACTTTCTCTTTCGGTGTTTTGACTATGAGTGTTTCAACTACCTTAGTCTTCGTAGGTTGTGTATCTGTTTGGTCAGTTTTTACAATCTGTTTTTCAACATCTTTTGAAACTATCTCGCCTGCCTTGCTCCTCGGCAAGATCTTTTTCTTTTTGGTGATTGTAACACTCTTGTTTCTAGGCCTTAGATTGTACTTCTATTGAAGCTCTTCCATTATACCATTAACAATACCTTGGTAGGTCAAATATTCAGAAGTACTATTGTTTAGGTCACTTTCCAATCTGTTTTCCTTATTTAAGAATTTTTCATAATCTTGTCTTGATAAATATGGTTGTGGCTCATCATCACCCAGATTGTTTATCTCTTCCTCTAATTCCTCAAGATCTTCTAAATCTTCCTCTCCAATGAAGTTTTCGCTCTTGAAGGGAGTTGGGATTTTTTGATCCTCATTCTTAATCTGTCTGTGTGGGATTTGAGGATTGGGATTCCTTCTAAAATCCTTTCTGGGAAAATGGTCGTTTTTAGTCTACTCTAATTCCATTTTCGAAATCTTATTAGACAGATCTTTAATTATCCTAGACATGTCATCCATTTTGTCTCCCGAAGATCTTCCCAACCCTGAACATCCTCCTTGTTCTCTGTATCTTCTGTTTTATTTGTTTCCAACCTTCGTTTTGGCTTTTAGCTTTCCTAAATGTTGGCATGTTTTTCAGACAAAAGGTAGAGTATTTGTTTGTCATTGATGGCAAGCACAACCCGATGATGATGAACAAGAGAAAGTGGTAAGACCAACAGTGCAACAATTCTTGCATGGCAGAAAATCCTGAAATGTGAAAGGACAGAGCACATGGGAGAAAATCCCGAATTAGGCACAACGAAGATTTGTGAATTCACGATATATTCCTAACCGTCAGATCAAGGATTGATCTGGATCATTGATTAGACATGACAAAGGCCCGTGAAGTTTTGATAATATCTGGACCATTGGGTCCATAGGACATGTGGCGAAAGATCGCCATTTCACTGACTGGGAAGTCAAAGGAACAGGGTTCCCTAACCTGCCGAATTCGCGAAATGCGAAACACCGAAATCCCATCAACTGTCCATCTCAGGGGGTTATGTGAGCCGTCTGATCACTTCAGAGTTTTGTAAATTGGGAGATGGAGATGTCAAGAACTCCTACCACAGGAGTTCCAAAATCATGAAATGCGAAATGCCGAAATCCCATCAACCATCCATCTCAGGGGGTTTATGTGTACCATTGATCCGACTCCCTTTCGGAGTTTCAGAAATCGGGAGATGGAGATGTCAAGAACTCCTACCACAGGAGTCCTGAAATTGCAAAATGCAAAACGCCGAAATCCTGTCAACCATCCATCTCAGGGTGTTATGTGGACCGTTGATCTGACTCCCTTTCCGAGTTTTGAAAATCGAGAGATGGAGGTGTCAAGAACTCCTACCATAGGAGTCCCAAAGTCGCGAACCCTGAAATAGTGATATACAAAATCACAAAGAGATCAGGACCATCGAATCACTTAGAGTGTGGACCGTGATCTGACTACATTTTGGAGCTTTGGATATCGGGACATGGAGCATCAAGAGACTCTATGATAAGAGTGCCAAAATGCTGAAATGTTGAAATGCGAAACATGTTTTGGCTCAATCTGTGGTCACAACCATTGGTCACATCAGTGGAAGATGAAGGAAGGAGCTAGTTCAGATAAGCTCCATTTCGGAGTTTCGGGGATCGTGATATGGAGTGTAACAAAATCTTTACCACCGGGATCCCAAAATGCCGAAGTTTGAAATGGAGAAGTAAACGCAAGTTTCTATGAATTGAATCCAACGGTGTAGGTGAAGTTGAACAAGATCGCAGGGCTACTTTTGTGCTTCTCAATGTAACAACTAAAAAAAATGATGATCTCTGCGAGAGGACTCGAAGAGGATTGAGTGTGATCAACAAAGAATATGAAGAGTCTCAAGGCATCTTCCAGTGGATTGAGGATTATTGATATAGGCGATTGACAGATGGATGAGCATTGAAGTTTGTAACTGAAACATAAAGTATAAGCTCGACTATGCCAGAGAAGACATAGAGTCTCAACTACCAGAGAAACTAAGGAATCTCATAATAACACCCAGTAATGATGGATGCATAGGTGAAATCGCCAGAGAAGCTGAAGAGTTACCATGATGATCAGGCAGATGACTCACAATGAGAAGAATATGCAGAACAGAGAGAGAACATGGCGCACAAGAGATTGGATAGTTGTGCAAGAGTGAAGTGGAGAGAACTCTCTTATGTGGAGGAGATTGGGGCAGTGTGAGCATGCAAAGGCATGGTGAATATTGCATGCACAAGGAGCACAGAGACTATAAGAATGTGGAACAAAGAAGAGATTAGTGTTGTTGCTGTGGGGAGTGATTCATGTGTGTAGAAGGAGTTAGAGTGCAGTAACTGAAATTCATAGAAGAGGAAAGGGGCATTGAATGGACATGGCACACAAAGAAGAAAAGGCAGAAGAACGGAAAGTGGAATGCATGTGTGCAGGAAGATAGTGAGGCAGACAGAGTAGGGAAATGTAGTAGAACAATGATGAGACTGGTAAGCGATTGTTGAACAAAGATTCATAATTCAGAGTGGTAGGGAGGTGCCAGGGAGGACTGGCGTTCTCAGAGGTTCAAGTGGGTGCTTGAACACATGGATTTGTAGCTTCCTTCTAGTTGGTGCTAGAGAAACCAGAGAGTTGGTGCTTCCTTCTAGTTGGTGCTAGAGAAACCAGGGAGTTGGTGCTTCCTTCTAGTGGGTGCTAGAGAAAACAAAGAGTTGGTGATCTCAGCAAGTTGTAGCTTGCAAAATAGAGGTTGTAGCCTCACAATGAGTTGGAGCTCATATGGATGATAATGTAAAGAATGTAAAGATTCCTTATCATATAAAAAAAAAGAGGTTTTTGCCCTTTATGGGTTTCCTCAGGAAATATCTGTCTCTGTATATTTCATATGTATGAATGATGTTGAATGTTACAATGATTACTTCCCTGCATTACTGTGATTATCAGTGAGAGGACTGTAATGATTTTTAAATAGGCATAATTGTTTAAGCACGATAACTAGGAAAACTAGGAAAGAGATGGAGAAGTTTCAAGCCTTGTATAATCCGAATCTGTCAAGTATCAAAGCTTCAGAAGGATTAGCCACCATTCTGAATGAACAAAGGAATCCAAAGCTGAAAACTAGTTTAGGTTATGAAGAGGGATCAAGCAGTGGTAAGCCAGGAAATGAAGAACCCCTCAAGTTTGTCAAAAGTACAACCAATGACAATAACAAACTTGTAGAAACAAAGGTAGACAATCAGCCGCCCAGGACGAGTAAAGAAAAAGGTGCCATGACTAAATCTGTAGAACAAAGGAGTAATGCACTCACTACTGAAAGATGTCATCATCCTGGAAGAAATCGATTTGCACAAAGAAGACAACCATTTCCCAGGTACAAATAATTTTTCCATGGCTATTGTTTCTACTATTTTATCTTTGGTCACAAAGCTGTAAATTGTTCCTTAAGACTTAGACATGAGCAATTAAGATTTCAAAGGAATAAATACTTCTCGCAAAAAAGAATGATACAGTCAAGTAATAATCCTTCATAGACTGCAAATTGCCAAATTAAGTCTAGACACATACAACTAAGGAGGCCAAGAAATAATCAACAGTCAATAAGTAGACAACACTGCAAAAATAAGTTTGACCTATTGAATAATGAGGTAGAATGCTACACCTGTCATAACTTTGGACATAAATCTATTGATTGTCGATTAAGGAACTATGAACCAGATTCGAAATCCCCTATTGAAAATGTCAAGTTTTGGAAGAATAAGGAAAGTGACAAGTGTGGATTAGTATTGTCCACTCAAAGAAAAATGAACCCTTGGTATATAGACAGTGGATGCTCCAAACACATGACGGGAGACAAAGGAAAGTTTCTATCTCTAAATGAAAGCAAATCAGGAAACTTAACCTTTGGAAATGATGCTCCAGGGAAAATAAAGGGCAAAGGGATGGTGAGCTTAAGTAATGGAAAAGGAAAAGCCCAAGATGTTCTACTTGCAGATGGACTGAAACATAATCTGCTCAGTGTAAGTCAAATGTGTGACAGAGGATGCAAAGTGTTGTTCACATCCAAGGACTGCAAGATAAAGTCTGTAAACTCAAGACAAGTGGTGGCCAAAGGAATAAGGACAGAAAATAATGTATATGTGTTGAAAGAAAATAGAGAAGAATGTCATCTAAGAAAACATGATGAAATATGGTTATGGCATAGGAGACTTGGACATCTAAACTTTGACCACTTAATCAAACTCAAAAACCTCGAGGAAGTAAAAGATCTTCCGAGAATATCAAAGCCCCAAGATTCAATGTCTAAACCCTGTCAAGTAGGGAAGCGAAACAGGACACAGTTTAAGTCCAAGACCTTTAATTCAACAGAGAAACCACTCCAACTAGTTCATATGGATTTATGTGGACCATCAAGACAGGAAGGCACAGGAAAAGAAAACTACTTCATGTTGATTATCGATGATTACTCCAGACTTACTTGGGTTGCCTTTCTCAAAGAAAAAGCTGAAGCATTTGAGAAGTTTAAAATATTTAAGGCTTTAACAGAGACTCAATTGGGCAAGAGGTTAAAGGCAGTAAGATCAGATCAGGGAGGAGAGTTTATGTCAAGAGACTTCAAGGAATTCTGCGATGAGCATGGGATCAAGAGAGAATACACAATCCCAAGAACTCCACAGCAAAATGGAGTTGTTGAGAGGCAAAACAGGACAGTGCAGGAAATGGCTAGGTCAATGATGAATGAGAATAACATTGGTCAAACCTACTGGGTAGAAGAAATACACACAACAGTCCATGTGCTTAACAAAGCCCACCTCAGACCACAAAGTGACAAGACACCTTATGAATTATGGTTTGGACAACCTGCCTCAATCAAACACTTCAAAGTCTTTGGGAGTAAATGCTACATAAAGAATAATGATGTGAACTATTTGGTCGCCAAAGTACCATCTGTTTACCAACCTTTCACTTCACTTTCAATTCACTTTCACTTCACTTTTAACCATATTTTGCTTTCCCATACCCTTACATTAAACTATTTTCATGATTACATGGGTTTTTAGACATATTATTTTCCAATGCATCTATTTTAGTGTTTTTGAGTGAATTTATGATTAAATATTGGAAAAATGACATGTTTACACTTATATATGAAAGTGGGATGATTTTCATAATGTTTACAGGTGTATTTGAAGACTCCAACCAAGTCAAATTTGACCATCAAGCCTCAAATTCGAATTTCCTCTTCAACCCTTTGAAGATTTGATGAAGATTTGGAGAACTACTCAAGTATCCTGGATGGAGATTAATCATGAAAGAAATATTTGTGAGAGGATTTGTAGAGATATCACTTTGATAGGTGTGAGCACATGGTTGTAACCAAATGAGACATTTGTGGATCTATGAGAGATTTGTGTCCATCTAAGTTATCTTAAATTTTTGTATAAATAGGAGTGCCTCCTCCATTTCAAAGAGAGGACTCTTGGAGCATTGTATGCAACTTATGATGGAATAAGAATCAAGCTTTCTTTTCACATCAGTTTCGATTCTCTAGTTTAGATTTAGAATGCTTTAGTTTATGTGTTACTTTGTTCTTGGGAGAATTGAGCTCACTTAAAATAGATCATAGTAGCATTTTATTCTTGTTTTAATGCTTTGAATAGGTTTATATGCTTTATTGTTTTTATTATAATTATTTGATGATCTTGATTGTTGAGAGGTTTTGTGAAACATCTTGAGAGGACCTCCTAAAAGGGAGTTAGTGTTTTCATGCCTACAACAACTAAGCCTTTTTAAGTGTATTTATTTTCAATGCATGAGTGTTTACTTGATGATCTTGATTGTTGATAGATTTTGTGAAACATCTTGAGAGGACCTCCTGAAAGGGAGCTGGTGTTTTCTTTCCTACAACAACTAAGTCTTATTAAGTGGAATGAAAGAGTTAGGATATGATTGAATTTTCTTAGATTAAGGTTAGATGCCTACTCCTGCATATATTTTGTTGGCATCATCACAAGCTTACGAGCATCCCTGGTTGATAATTAAATGAAAGAAATTTAAGCAATTGAATTGCCCCAACATTTTGGCTTCGTTGACGGGGATGGTGCTAAGGGATTAGGCATTAGGAATTTACTTCAATATGTTTTCTTTGGTTTGATTGATGCAAATAAAGGAGCTAATTCATGACGAAATGACAACTTGGTGACAACAAGATCTTAGTAACATGAGGGAGTTCAATTATATGATTGTTTTTAGTTTTTGTTTCATGTTTGTTTCCATAAACTTTCATTCATTTCCCCATAATTTTCATTTGGTGGTGCAGTAAGAGCTACCTTGTTTACTAACCATTTATGGACAAAGGATCTAGAATGCAGCACAAAGACTACATTGAGGAATGGTATCAAAAAGAAGCTACGCCACAATATTCATCAATTCTTCAAGAGGTCCTTGCGGCAAATCGAAAGGTCAAGTCGATTTTGCATATCCTTACAAAAAATCAGGTACATTTTTCAAGTTGGGGTATGAGCATTTCAAAAATTCTAATCTGTAAATGGCTTCATTGGAAGCATGAATATACTTAAAAAATAAAAACTAAAATTAATTTTTAGATAGATAGGAAAAATAAAAAATAAACTTTTATAGTTTTTAGGATAAATTTGATGTTTTGTGGTGCAATAAAAACCATCCATCTACTAATCATTGGCAGGAAGATCTACATGAAAAAGGACATACATGGAGGAGGAAAACAAGTGGAGTTTAAGGAGCTAAAGAAATTGTGCTCTGCATAAGAGGTAACAATTTTTTTTCATATGTTTTTTTAATTTGCAGATTTCGAAATAAGTATGCTCTCTTCTTGCGCCTAGTTGCGATCTGGAAGATCAGAAAGGAGGATTTGGAAGTTAGTCTTGAATGTCTATTTGATTTGGCAATTTCCAACGTTCTTTGCGACACATGTTCATTAATAAATTTCATATTAAACTAAATAAATAAATAAATTGAATCTAGGTTTTCATCTATACTTTGCAAATCGTTCATCTCTAAGTTTCTTTATAGATTGTTCATCTCATAAAAAAAATCTTCATTTCATAATATATATATACCCATTATTTAAAAAAAAAAACATGGTTTAAAACAAAACTTAAAATATAGTTTAAAAATAAAAAATAAAAGAAATTAAACTATGTTATATATATATAAAAGCATAGTTTTAAACAAGTTCAAAAATAAACTAGTTTAATAATAAACTAGGTTAAAAATTTAAAAAATAATTAATTTAATAAAACCATGCTAAAACGAAAAAAAAATAGTTTCAAATTAGTTTTAAACATAGTTACAATTAAAAAAAAACCATATATATAAAACCCACGTGTGTTTGTATATATATATATATATATAACATAAAAAATAAGAACATTAAAAAAAAAAAAAAAAAAATCTTATATATATATATATAACTATGTTTTAGATATAAAAAAAAGCTGTGTGCAAATAAGATCCTCATAATAAAAACTGCATGCAAATAAGGATCTGTTTGACCTTAGGTGCATTGGTGTGGTTGCACATTTTTAACCTATGCACATTGGCATAATCATATTAAAACCCTTACGCACTTTGTCAAAACCAAATGCATGAACGTACAATTTGTACGTCACCGGTTCGGTTCGGGCTTTGATTCCAATTTATAGTTTTAGGCTTCAGCCTTGAGTAGACCCTTCCAATTTGCAGTGATCCAATTCGAACGTCCCTGCAATAAAAATGTTAATTCGCGCTTGCAGTCATAGGTCTCAAACAATGGTGCGTGGTAAAACATTTCTTTATGCGGTGGTAGGACGGTCGTTTGGGTGATTACAATCAAATTGAAATAAACAATCCTTGGTGGCTATTTCTTTATTGATGCGTGGCACATATGGTCGGGTTGTTTGATACTTGTTCACAGATCTCGGGTTCAATCCCGACCGACGTGCCCTTTTAACCACCCATCGCAAGAAAAACTCAATTCAAATACATTAATTCCCAATTCATTTAATAACTCACATGCTTGGCGCATTTGTAAGTCGTTTGATTTGTATAATGGAGGTCGTGGGTTCAATTCTTGTCGGTTCTCCTATTTTAGCACTTGTCACATATTTAAAACAAATTAAATAAATTAATTTCTATATCGATGAACAAGTCATATGGTTGGTGTAATGGTAAATGCGTTTGTCTTGTTTAGATGATGTCAAGTGTTCAATTCCAATGGAGATTCTGTGCTAGATTCAATGAATTTTTGCCAAAATGAGTTTCCACATGGAAGCTTCTCATTCATCCATGTATATGCCCAGTCAACAGTCCAATCATATGCCAAGTGGCATCCCTACAATTGTTTTTTTTTATTTTTTTTTTCTCTCTGTTTCCTGAAAACTTCAGATCACAATAACTTTTTCATACTGAGTATGTTTGACATGAAACAAGCATCGTTGGAAAGATATGGACAAGATCTACGCAATGGAGTCATTATCATAGCAATTTGAGATAAAAAATATTTGGTCATTTTTCTTGGATATTGCAGCCATATGACTTTGAAGAATAGTTTAAATCATCAAATCATAAAAACATGCTATAAATCTATCATTTGGCTTTTGAATCACTGAAATTGAGCATCAGATGAAGAAATTATCAAAGAAACACTGGCAGGTTGTCCAAGGTGCACCACTTCCTGACATGTAAAAGTGCATTTCAATTTATTTATTTTCCTTGGATTTGTTCTATTTAGCATTAATTGTGAATTTTTTGCATATGTATCAGATGAAGAAAGACTGATCACATCTATTCTTTGATAAACTGACATTTTATTGCAAGTCAATGCTAAGTTTTTTTGCAGGTTCTAGGATGATGAAGAAGACCAATTTATGCACTAGTGGTTTTCAAAGACCACATACTCTTGTGAAAAGCATGTCCCAATGAAGCCATGAAGAAGTCAATATGATTATATTTCAGACGATATCCATCATACCATTACTATAAAAAGAGGCCTTTCAGAGCCATTATGTGATGATTCATCTTCTTTCCTTTGATCCTAACATGTCGAAGTCAATCCTAAACTTTTCATCTTCCTATCACTACTAGATCTTGGCTTCAACCCCTTTTGCAAGTTTCATACTTTCCTGCCTCACTTTTCATTCACCCCTAACCCATGAATAAAGTCACTTAGCTCACTTACCAAGCTCAGTTACCACCTTGTCATTTTCCTTTTGCCAAATAAAACCTGCTTGATCTTTCATCTATGGTCCTCTAAATCATTACTCTATACTCGCATTAGATGATGGGGGATTCCTTATGGCCCTCCTTCTGATAAGTCTTGGCCCATCGACATCAGCACATCATCTGGGATTGAGATTAGAGACCTTTTCAGTACCTTGAGGCTTGCATGCCTTAATGACAAGTTCTTTCACCAATAAACAATGGGAATACATCAATGTCCCCTGTTTGTCGGATCTTCTAGGTGGCTCTACGTGCGACACATTTATTCGCACCTAGTAATATGTACTTGGGCATCTTGACTCTCATTGAAATTAATGGTGAGTAGTCTCATGTTGGTTAACAACATTCATTAATGGTTAGTAATCTGACAATTTCTTTCTATGTTCAACATCAACAAATTGTATTCACATAGATAAGAATTATGCCACGATGCAGATATGAATGAAGACTATATGGTTCCATGACACTCACAGTAGATTGCAATAGTGTTCCAGTAAATCAAATATTCAACTCCAGAGTTTAGCACCAACAACTTAGTTCCAGCAATAATATGGTACATATGTACCAATTTCAGATCTCATTTTATGTTCATACACTCAAGAAAATCATATTATTTTTACTCCAAAGATCCATGATCCAATAGTAGCAGCCGAAAGATTCCAGCCATACAAAGATTTCTCAGATGCATAGTGAATGATCTTCTCAGGTAGGTGAAGGTATGTTGTTTTCCAAACTTTAATGAGTAATTCCTTGGATGCTAAAAGACATGTATTTGGAAAAATTTCCTATTTGTCCTTTCATATCCTTCACTATTACATGTCCTTCCCTATTTGATACATTTTCTGAGGATGGAGAACACCTTCATTTGGGGTGGGGGATATTCATCATACCATATATTCTTATGTCATTCATTGATCCTATATTATATCTTTCATAACCTTGTTTTTCCCAATTGAGTGTTGTTACTTTTATAAACACCTTCTTTGACTTCCTAATATGCATCATTGATTTGCATATGAAACACATGTTCCAAAGGAAAACTGTCATGTGGAGGATGTTTTCCATATTTTTGACATACTTCAACACTTTTCAGCTCATGATAGTTTCTTCAGGAGCATGTTTTGCACAACAATTTCAAACAAATGAGGCTAAAATAATTGAATGGTTGATACACACCTTACTGAATCATCATTTTGAATGCATTCATATGATTGAAATTTCAAGTCTATTCTTTGTTGTAGCAAGAAAAAGAAAATGAAAGTGTTGTCACACAAGAACCAACACTTACAATATTGATGGTTGTTACACAAGAACCAACCATAAGCAAGAAGAAGAAATATTGCTACATAAATAAATACTTTTGGTTGTCACACAAGAACCAACCATAAGCAAGAAGAAGAAATGTTGTTACATAAGGAAATACTTATGGTTGTCACACAAGAACCAACCACAAAGAAAAACAACTTCCACTTAGATATCTTTCAACAAAAGAAGGCTCCATCACACAATTCAGGAAATTCAATGCAAGGTTTCATAAGGACATGCAACACCTTCAGTTGGGGGGTATGTTGGGTCGCCAAAGTACCATATTTTTACCAACCTTTCACTTCACTTTCAATTCACTTTCACTTCACTTTTAACCATATTTCACTTTCCCATACCCTTACATTAAACCATTTTCATGATTACATGGGTTTTTAGACATATTATTTTCCAATGCATCTATTTTAGTGTTTTTGAGTGAATTTATGATTAAATATTAGAAAAATGACATGTTTACACTTATATATGAAAGTGGGATGAATTTCATAATGTTTACAGGTGTATTTGAAGACTCCAACCAAGTCAAATTTGACCATCAAGCCTCAAATTCGAATTTCCTCTTCAACCCTTTGAAGATTTGATGAATATTTGGAGATCTACTCAAGTATCTTGGATGGAGATTAATCATGAAATAAATATTTGTGAGAGGATTTGTAGAGATATCATTTGATAGGTGTGAGCACATGGTTGTAATCAAATGAGACATTTGTGGATCTAGGAGAGATTTGTGGATCTAAGTTATCTTAAATTTTTGTATAAATAGGAGTGCCTCCATTTCAAAGAGAGGACTCTAGGAGCATTGTATCCAACTTATGAAGGAATAAGAATCAAGCTTTTTTTTCACATCAGTTTCCATTCTCTAGTTTAGATTTATAATGCTTTAGTTTATGTGTTACTTTGTTCTTGGGAGAATTGAGCTCACTTCAAATAGATCATAGTAGCATTTTCTTCTTGTTTTAATGCTTTGAATAGGTTTATATGCTTTATTGTTTTTATTATAATTATTTGATGATCTTGATTGTTGATAGGTTTTGTGAAACATCTTGAGAGGACCTTCTGAAACAGAGCTAGTGTTTTCATGCCTATAACAACTAAGCCTTTTTAAGTGTATTTATTTTCAATGCATGAGTGTTTACTTGATGATCTTGATTGTTGATAGGTTTTGTGAAACATCTTGAGAGGACCTCCTGAAAGGGAGCTAGTGTTTTCTTTCCTACAACAACTAAGTCTTATTAAGTGGAATGAAAGAGTTAGTATTTGATTGAATTTTCTTCTATTAGAGTTAGATGCCTACTCCTGCATATATTTTGCTGGCATCATCACAAGCTTACGAGCATCCCTGGTTGATAATTAAATGAAAGCAATTTAAGCAATTGAATTGCCCCAACAAGAACCTTGGCAAATATGATGACATGGCTGATGAAGGTATCTTCTTGGGTTATGCTACAAACAATAAAGGATACAGATGCTATAATAAGAGGCTGCATAAAATGTTTGACTGTATTGATGTAAAAGTTGATGAAGGAATCCCAGCAAGAGAGATGTACAGTAATGAATCTTCTACAGAAGACACAGCTAAAGCTGAAGATGAACAAGTCCAAGAATAAAAAAATGAAGACTCTGAATCATATGAATACCTAGACACTCAGACAGACTCAAATCAACAGTCAAATTCAAATTCCTCCTCTAGAATCATTCAAAAGAATCATCCTGCAAGTCAGATAATTGGAGAAAAAGACAAAGGTGTACAAACCAGGAGAAAGACAATCAAAACCACCGAACAATCTCATATAGATTTCATATCCATGCTGGAAACCAAGAATTTCAATGAAGCCGACAAAGATGACCACTGGGTTAAAGCAATGAATGATGAACTTGATCAGATTGAGAAAAACAATACGTGGGAGATGGTTCATAGACCTAAAGATAAAAACATCATTGGCTCCAAATGGATCTTTAAGAATAAATTGAATGAACAAGGACAAGTTGTCAGGAATAAAGCAAGGTTAGTCTGTAAAGGATATGATCAGATAGAAGTACTGGATTTTGATGAAACATTTACGTCCGTAGCGAGGTTAGAAGCTATCATAATATTTCTTGCCTATGCTTGTCATAAAAGGTTTAAAGTCTATCAAATGGATGCCAAGTCAGCCTTTCTAAATGGAGATTTAAGTGAAGAAGTCTATATGGAAAAACCAAAGGGTTTCAAACTGTCTAATAACCCTGACTTAGTATGCAAGATGAAGAAAGAATTATATGGGTTAAAACAAGCCCCTTGAGCCTGGTATCACAGACTGGATACGTATCTCAAAGACAAAGGGTTCAAGAGAGGAACAACTGACAACAATCTGTATATTAAAATAGAGGATAATCATTTTCTCATTGTATTGGTCTATGTAGATGACATCATCTTCGAATGTAATAAGGATCCATCGGTACAATGGTTTGCTTCTACCATGGAATCCGAGTTTCAAATGTCCATGATAGGAGAACTGTCATTTTTTCTTGGTCTGCAAATTACTGAAAGGCTTGAAGGGATGTTCATTTCTCAAGAAAAATATCTAAGAGAAATGTTGAAAATATTTCAAATGGAAGACTCCAAGCCTGTGGGTACACATATGGTTATTGGATGCAAATTAAGCAAGGATGATGATTCACCTGATGTTGATCAAATCTCATATCAATCAATGATAGGCAGCCTGTTGTACATCACATCATCTCGCCCAGACATAATGCATGCTATAGGAATGGTAGGAAGATATCAGGCTGCACCTAAACAGAGTCATTTGTAAGATGTCAAAATAATATTCAGGTATTTGAAAGGAACAATGACTTATGGTCTGTGGTATCCCAGAAATCAGAATTTCTAGTTAACTGCTTATTCAGATGCAGATTGGGCAAACTGTGTTGATGAGAGAAAAAGCACCAGTGGAGGAGCATTTTTCCTGGGTGACTCATTCATAGAATGGCTTAGAAAAAAGAAAGGATCCATTTCATTGTCAACTACAGAGGCAGAATACATTGTTGCTGCTACTTGTTGCACATAAATTTTGTGGATGATTCAAACTCTTGCAGATTTGAAGGTGATTTACACTGAACCCATTCCAATTCACTGTGATAACACCAGTGCTATTAGTGTCTCTAAGAATCCTATTCTTCATTCCAAGACTAAGCATATTCCAATAAAGTATCATTTTCTCAGAGAACAAGTTACAAACAAAATTGTTCAGTTGAATTACATTCCTTCTACACAACAGATTGTTGATATCTTTACTAAACCATTAGCAGCAACCCCTTTTGGATATCTTCGTCAAAAGTTGGGGGTTATGATTTCTCATGTCTAATCTGTTCACCTGGTCAGGGGGAGTACTTATTGAATATCTGGTGTATTTCTAAGATGCTCATAGTTGACAGGGGGAGTATGTACTGCAACAGCTCAGTGGGAGCATGTTTCTTCTTTAACATTGATGTCAAAGGGGGAAAACGTGTGGTAATTTTAAGGAGGCTACAGTTTCTACAGTGGTATGGATTTGAAGGATGCCAAAGGGGTATAGTTATAGTTGCATGTTTTTCAAGGGGTTGCCATCAATGCCAAAGGGGGAGATTGTTGGCATGTTTTTCAAACAGAAGGCAGAGTATTTGTTTGTCATTGATGGAAAGCACAACCCGATGATGATGAAAAAGAGAAAGTGGCAAGACTAGCAGTGCAACGATGCTTGCATGGAAGAGAATCCTAAAATGCGAAAGGACAGAGCACATGGCAGAAAATCCTGAATCAGGCACAACGAAGATTTGTGAATTCGCGATATATTCCTAACCGTCGGACCAAGGATTGATCTGGACCATTGATTAGACATGACAAAGGCCTGTGAAGTTTTGATAATATCTGGACCATTGGGTCCATAGGACATGTGGTGAAATATCGCCATTTCCCTTACTGGGAAGTCAAAGGAATGGGGTTCCCTAACCTGCCGAATTCGTGAAAAGCAAAACATCGAAATCCTGTCAACCGTCCATCCCAGGGTGTTATGTGAGCCATCCAATCACTTCAGAGTTTCAGAAATTGGGAGATGGAGATGTCAAGAACTCCTACCACAGGAGTCCCGAAATCGCGAAATGCGAAATGCCGAAATCCCGTCAACCGTCCATCTAAGGGGTTATGTGGACCGTTGATCAGACTCCCTTTCGGAGTTTTAAAAATCAGGAGATGGAGATGTCAAGAAATCCTACCACAGGAGTCCCGAAATCACGAAATGCGAAATGCCGAAATCCCATCAACCGTCCATTTCAGGGGGTTATGTGGACCGTTGATCTAACTCCCTTTTGGAGTTTTGGAAATCAGGAGATGGAGATGTCAAGAACTCCTACCATAGGAGTCCTGAAGTCATGAACCCCGAAATAGCGATATACGAAATCACGAAGAGATCAGGACCGTCAAATCACTTATAGTGTGGACCATTGATCCAAATCCATTTCGGAGCTTCGGATATCAGAACATGAAGCGTCAAGAGACTCTACCATAGGAGTGTCAAAATGCCAAAATGCCGAAATCTGAAACATGTTTTGGCACAATCTGTGGTCACAGCTATTGGTCACATCTGTGGAAGATGAAGGAAGGAGCTAGTTTAGATAAGCTCCATTTCGAAGTTTCGGGGATGAAGACATGGAGTGTAATGAAATATTTACCACAAGGACCTCGAAATGCCGAAGTGAAAAATGGAAAAGTAAACGCAAGTTTCTATGAATTCAATCCAACGATGCAGGTGAAGTTGAACAAGATTGCAGGGCTACATTTGCACTTCTCAGTGTAACAACTAAAATGAATGATGATCTCTGCCAGAGGACTCGAAGAGGATTGAGTGTGACCGCCAAAGAAGATGAAGAGTCTCAAGGCATCTTCCAGTGGATTGAGGATTATTGATACAGGCGATTGACAGATGGATGAGCGTTGAAGTTTGTAATTAAAATAGAAAGTATAAGCTCGACTATGCTACAGAAGACGTAGAGTCTCAACTACCAGAGAAACTAGGGAATCTCAGAATAACACCCAGTGATGATGGATGCGTAGGTGAAACCACCAGAGAAGTTGAAGAGTTACCATGATGATCAGGCAGAGGAATCACAATGAGAAGAATGTGCAGAATAGAGAGAGAACGTGGTGCACAAGAGATTGGATAGTTGTGCAAGAGTGAAGTGGAGAAAACTCTCCGATGTGGAGGAGATTGGGGCGGTGTGAGCATGCAGAGGCATGGCGAATATTGCATGCACAAGGAGCACAGAGACTATAAGAATGTGGAACAAAGAAGAGATTAGTGTTGTTGTTGTGGGGAGTGATTCATGTGTGTAGAAGAAGTTAGAGTGCAGTAGCTAAAATGCATAGAAGAGGAAAGGAGCATTGAATGGACATGGTGCACAGAGAAGAAAATGCAGAAGAATGGAAAGCGCAATGCATGTGTGCAGGAAGACAGTGAGGTAGATAGAGAAGGGAAATGTAGCAGAACAATGATGAGACTGGTAAGCCATTGTTGAACATTATATCATTGTAATAAGTTTCAGTAACAAAGATTCATAATTCAGGGTGGTAGGGAGGTGCTAGGGAGGACTGGTGTCCTCAGAGGTTCAAGTGGGTGCTTGAACATAGGGAGTTGTAGCTTCCTTCTATTTGGTGCTAGAGAAACCAGGGAGTTGGTGCTTCCTTCTAGTTGGTGCTAGAGAAACCAAGGAGTTGGTGCTTCCTTCTAGCGAGTGCTAGAGAAAACAGAGAGTTGGTGCTCTCAGCAAGTTGTATCTTGCAAAGCAGAAGTTGTAGACTCACAATGAGTTGGAGCTCATATGTATGATAATGTAAAGAATGTAAAGATTACTTATCATATAAAGAAAAAGAGGTTTTTACCCTTTATGGGTTTCCTTAGGAAATATCTGTCTCTATATATTTCATATTTATGAATGATGTTGAATGTTACAATGCTTACTTCTCTGCATTACTATGATTATCATTGAGAGGTCTGTAATTAGTTTTAAATAGGCATAATTGTTTAAGCACGGTAACAACTAATTCACCCCCCCCTCTCAGTTGTACAACACTGAAGCCATCTTGTTGGATTCAATTTCTAGGGGATCGTCTTGCATCTTGGTGAGGTCTACTGATCTCCTTTCTCTCACTAGTAAGGCGAAATCAGGGTCAAAATCTCTAGCGAAAGTTACTTTTGCTGCAGGATGAGAAGGTTTGACCTCGATGGGAATTTTATTGTACAATTTATTAAATCTTTGGGTGAATTCGAGAACTGATTCTGAATTTTTCTTTCTAAGAGCCCCGAACTCCATTGGATAATAGAGGTGATCTTTTCTTTCCCCCCATTGCCTGATGAAAGAAATTTCAAGTTCATCGTATGACCTTAAAGATATCGCTGCTAAGCCTTGGAACCAGGTTCTGACCTGACCTTCGAAAGTTTGTACTAAAGGTATGGAGTAGACATCTTTATGTTCGAGTCCTAGGATATCAACGAATTGGTCAAAGAAATTGATGTGCTCTTGTGTGGTTAAATCGCCTTCCCCTGTAAATTTTGGGAGATTTTTCATGTAATTCTCTAGAAGGTCATGTAGGGGAACTGGGAGGACAAGAGGGGCATATTTGGCAGCCACCTTAGCAAAAATTTCAGGGAGTAGTACTTGGCTACCTGTGACACCACCTACAACACCACCTCTATCTCCCGCACCTCCATGTGCAACCATTGATAGATATTAGATTGAAACTGGGATTGTAGGGAACTGATCGTCAAAGCATAGGAAACTGGAAAAAGAAGGCCCAAGAAGAAGATAACTTGTTTCTCCTGGCTTGTAAGACAAATATATTGGAGAATTGATGGGAGTTAAATCAGGATACACAGGACATTCGTTGAAGCGTTCGGTAAAAGGAGTGTGGACTTCGGGAAAAGAACACGTATCGATCAATAGGGGGAGGGAGAGGTATATCTCAAGTGTTCCTCTGACTTTCAACTGTGAAGAATTTGGTTGAAAGATGAAGTGTGTCGGTGGAATCATTTGTCTAAGAGATCTTCTTGATTTTAAAATATTTTTTGGATCATAAACTGGCAAAGTCTGCTTGTTGTCCGGGTTCTTTCTGGTGTTCTTTCGGCTAGAAGCCAGTTTAAAAAAATGGGGAGTCGCCAAGTGAAAGAATAAAGTAGCCTTAGAAGGTTTTTCGATCTTTGTTCACTATCAAAGAAAGAAAGTGACAATGTTGTTCTTCCTAGGGAAAAGATTCATTTTTTCGTTCCCCGACAACGACGCTAAAAAGATGTTGTTCATGAGTTTATACTTTAAGGCTCTAAAGTATACCATCAAGGCATCCAAAAAAGGTAGAGATAATTAATTGGTAAAAAGAAAAAGTTTAAAGGAAACTGAGATCACGATTGATTTCTTAACTGTCTCTGTCTAGCTTCCCATTATTCTCGAAGGCTAATATCCCTTTCAATTGCAACCCATGATCTTTCAAGTTCTACCCTGTTGACGGGCGCAAATGAACGCTCGCCAACTGGAAGAGTGGATCTGGTCCGGGGTTGTCTAAATAACCCAAGCCGTTTGGGATGACCCACCCTGACGGGTTTAGCGGCTCCGTTGGTCGATCTAAGTCCTAAAAAAAACAAAAGAAAACTACACTAAGAAACTATTCTAAATGAAAACAATAATTAAAGCAACTAAATAATAAATCTAAAATACATATATACATTCTATTACCTAAATTATACAGCAATGATTCTATAAAATTAAATGTTCAATTATCAACGGAATCAGATCCAATTACAAATATACAATATTTGTAGATTACAGATTTAAATGAAAACCTGCAAAAGTCATTTGTAATATGTCTTGAGACAGCGAAACTGTTGTTTTTCGATTTTTATAATTTCATGAGAAAGAAATTAAAAAAAAAAAAAAACTATCTAAGCTAGGCAACTAAAATAATAATTCTAACTAAGAATCTAAATTATATATATATATATATATATATATCTAACTAAACTACTTAAATTATACTAACAAATTAACTATCAAATAACAAATAACAAACTGACCTGAAGTAACGCTTCAGGTTTGTCCTGTATGCAATAGTTGTTTAAGCTGTTCGGAGGGAGGAAACCTGCACCAGATTGTCCACGAGCTTCTTGTAAATGGTAAGTTGTTGTGCTCTTCAAATATAAATAACAGGACAAACAAGACATAAAAAATTACAGCAATCTTATAATTTACAAATCATCGCAGTCAGATAAATCCTTGTGCAAAATTTGTACAAAATAATTCAATTAATGAAAAAGATAAACCTGTATTTTTTTTAAACTGAAATAGAGTAATTGCTGTATTTTTAAATAAGAGAGATCAGATATGGACAACATATAAATCAAATCACATCAACGTGCAATGAATCATGATAGCTAAAGTAGTCGATAATTAATTGCAAACTGATATGAGGAAAACTTGAAACAAAAGTTTGATATATTGAAAGCTAAAGCTGTTACAAGACATCAACTTTCGTCTCAGTTTGTATCATAAATCCATAGTCTGGTTCTCCCAACAGTGATGATGATGATAAAAGATAACAAGTATTTAAAGACCTCCCACAGGGTAAAACATCCTTGTGGGAATTGTCAAAATAGTTTACAAAAAATCTGGGGATAATCTCCCATGTCTGACTAAGGCTAACAACCTATAACAAAACTGTATCACAAAAACATCTCTCAAACTGCCACAACATGCCAATTGGTCATTGAAATTCGTATGCACCTAAAAGTGGACAAGAATAGACAAGTTTAGGTGATATTTTATTGATAAAATTAACAAAAATTAAAATTTTAAGACTAGCTAATATAATCAAATGATTCTGTAGCTGGTCTAATTTTAAAATAGAACTGTGTTAAATCAATTCAGAACTAACAGAATTATATTCAAACTATTAAACAAATATTTAATTGCTAATTGGAAACCAAACAAATCATTCAAATCAAAACTTCTATGCTAATTAAGAGCAAACAGAATCATGTTTGAATCTATTTTAATCAAAACAGGCTGTAACCGATCAAGTAAATTTTTCATGCAATAGTTTATGTCAACTCAGCCATTAACAAAATCGTTTTAAATAAAAAACGAAACTAACAGGATCATCATTTTTTCTTAATGTAAAACTAATAGAACTACCTCAAATCAATATTTAACGCATTTGCAAACAGTCATTGCTAATTGAGGGCATACAACATCATTTCAGGTTTAACCAATAGAAATGAATCAAACCAATTTAGGACCGACACAATCATTATGCAAAATCGTATTTACCAAACAAATCTTGTGTGCAGGTCGAATGCAATCCAAAACGAAAATATCGATTCAATACAAAACAAAATCGTTCCTGGTAAATCGAAGTCAACAGGATTGTTTTGAATATATTAGAAACAAACAAAACTAATCGAAATCAAACCCAAACGATTATCCTAATTCAAACGTACAGTATTTGTTTCAAAGCAAACCAATCAGAATAAAAAACAACTCAATCACTTATACTAATCTGAGCACAATAGAATCGCATAACCAAATTATAGCTATATTTGAATTTTAGCAAAACGAATCCACAACAAAATTGTTTTCGATGAAACAAAATCATTTTGAATCTATCAAAACGAACAGAGCTATTGAAAGCTAATCCAATCGGTTATATTAATTCAAGCAAACTCATAAAGAAAAAACGATGTTGAAACACATACCTGGGCAGTAAGAAAATGCTTCTTCTGACAGACTGCTTGATTTTCTAAGGATTGACCAAGGGTTCAAGAGTGTGAGATGCTGGACGGGTGAGAGGGGTTATGAGGCATAGGCCTGGAGAATTCATAGACAGACGTTTCAACAAATGCACACAGACCCAAAATGCACCTTTCATCCATGGAGAAGATCTAAAACTTGACCTCTAAAACATGAGCTAGAACTCTGTAATAAACCAATTTCTGAGGAAATCACCCGCGAAGAAGGTAAAGGGGATAATTTCGGTTCTAGGTTTTCAATGGTTTGATCTAATTCAAAACCGTTTGCCCAGAATTGCTCATGCAAAAATGTGTCTCTAGGAGTCAATTACGGGGGCAGTCTTCTCTAGAAATCAAACAGTAACTGACTCTAAGCACCATGGGGGTTAAATTCGCCCTACAGGAGCCAGGAGAGAACACACAATGATCCGGGTAAAGGGACAAGGGTTTGAACAGGTTATTCACAGGATCGAAAAACTCACAGGCTTACCCGAAAGCAACATAGTTAACCCGGGATAGGGGGAAGGAATTAATGACCGAATGTGCGAAGATGGTGGAGCTAGCTCAGCCCATGCAAAACAGTCATTTCCCACAGTACAACCGATGACGCATATAGCGATTCAAATCACTATTGCAATGTCAGTAAAACAACCACTTAACACTATGATGAGTCGACCCCAATCTTTTATATGAGCAATAGTATTTGCATGGGTTTTAAAACCAAAACAATGATTCAAAATCAACACCAAGGGTTCAATCATATCACATATGTGTTGTACGAAATGATTACACCAAGGTTTAACCACAATGTCAATGTGTTTTCATTAAACCAATGTGTCAAGGAAATCGATGAAAGACTATAGAACATCATACTACCAATGTATTATGGACTCGATTACAGTCACTATAATATCATCACAATCTTAAAAACATGAAGACATATTAATAACAAAAAAATGCCAAATGAGTAAAGGATCTTGGAGTCTTGCCAACTGTATAACCATAATTAAATTGGAAATGCAATGAACATATAGACAAGAGTGATCATAAAAATCCAGTGATGTTTTTAATATGAATTCGAAATCAAATTTTTCACACTTGCAGTCATGAAAGCAAGAACAAAGGCAGGTGCCCAAATGCGCGAAATAATAGTGTTATTTTATTCAAATATTGCGACGAAAATCAAGAGTTGCAAAACACTGGTGTAGGCAGCTTATAAGGATAGGATAAAAATGCAAATTGGCTGCCAACATACTCGTGTATTTTTTATTTGTAAGATGGTATTGAATAGGTTTAACGCAATGCTTGTTTGATCTGATAGACCGGGTTCTATATTGGGCTGTCTGGTAACTAGAACAGTCATGAAAGCTGAGGGTTTCTTTTTTGTAAATCAAGAATATTTTCGAGGGTCGCAAATTTCTGGTTCAAAATTATAAAAATAGAACTTCCAAATTATGAATTAATAGTATAACAGAAGTAAAGGCATTTTCTAGTATCCGAGTCAAATTTTAAAGGAGACAATGGATGGAATGAAGAAAAAGGAAACATGTAGTTGCATAACAAAAATGAGGCATCAATTTAAGAAGAATCTCATTTTCAGTAAATACAAGAAAATGGGTAAAAACTTTGCAGAAACATACAATTTCAGAGTCCTAAAACGTTCATAGGTCTTATATCCGTTGAAAGCTGATACAGAGGAAAAATTGTAAATGATTAGATAATCTGACTGTTTTAATTATTATAATAGAAATTAACACATGAAACACTTCAAATGAAAGTATGGAATAAAAAATAGAATGATATAGAAACACATAACTAGGGCTTGACCAGATCTTGAATCTTCAATCTATATTGTATTAATTTAGGAAAAATGAAGTTATCTCTTTACAATCCCTCCAGAAAAAAGCCTTGTCTTAGTCTTCAAAAATTACATTTATACAAAAACCACCAATCTTAGGACGGTTGGTGAGTTTGTAATTCTTAGAGACTAACTATTTGTTAAAAAGTAGATCCAAAATCGCTTTCATGATTTTCTTCATTTTTCCATTTTCTGGGACGTAAAATCCCTTCCAAATAATGCTTTTACTTTGCCGATGACTCTCCTTATTTTGATTCGATACATTTAATACATTTCTCCAGGAACTGTGTAAAATTTTTGGGGGGGTTTGGAAAATCTCTTGCTTCGAACAGATAAACCTTTCTCTGAATCTTAGAAAGGAGGTCATCCACTCCTTTATCTGTAAACTTTATTGACTGCAGCTTCAAGTTAGGCTCAACTAACAACCTGTCCATTAGGGTGACATTGATTTTTTTTAGTTGTGAAATTTCCATTTGGATTTCACTCAAATTTTCCCTAAAATTTAATTGATGTCTTACAATATTGATCCGTCCCACAAGTCCTGTACACTGGCCTTTTCCAATATTTAATGACCATTTATCTAGAAGATAAAAAACTTATTCACAGTCATCTCTGATTTCTTTGGCTATTCTTTTCCTTTCAGTTATGTTGGTTTCCCATAGCTTGAGCATGATGTCACCTCTGATTTGCTCAGTGGCTGATACTTTCATAGTTTCAGATACCTCTTCACCTGACAAATATATAATTTCCTTTTGGAGAGTAGTCCTCACTGCTTTGGCTTCTTTTTCTCTTAGGATGATATTTTCAAAGGCATTATCTACTTCTTGAAAGTAATTCTGAATAATTTCTATCTTGGAAATTAATTTCTGCTATTCAATTTCTATTTTTTAATGCACTTCCAGTGACTGGGCCTGGAAAGATTTTAAGTCTATAATATGATCTTCCATTGATATTAATCTAGCCTGCAACTGTTCTGCGTGCTCCTTTTGTTGAGTAATCTGTAGCTGATTTGTTTGTATTTCCTGGCTCATTTCGTCCAAACTCGTTTTGAGTGATTGAACCTCTAACCTTTCGGTAGCCCTTGTCTGCTCCAAACTTTTACTCATTTCTTCTCTAATACTTTCATCAACATTCTTTAATTGCTCTTGCAATTGTGCTATGATTTCATCACTCTTCTCTATCCTTATTATGATTTTTTCCACGGTAAAAAAGTTTGATGTTGCCATGGCTCCCATGGAACCTGCTACCTCTATAGCGAAATCTTCTTCCTCCAAATTTTGTCTGTTTATCAAGACTTTATTTTTTTTAACCATGTTCCCCTCCCTCTTATCCATCTCCTGTTTTAGGACGACCTTCCTTTTTCTACTAAAAAAATAATATGAAGGAGGAATCTCATCTATGGGAATGGATGTAAGGTCATCAACAAAAAGAGCTCCCGTCTTTGGCAGTCCAAAAGTGGACTGTAAGGGAGTTAACGAGGCTATGGGACTCCCTAGCTCTATAGATCCTTTCCCTCATGTCACCTTAGGCATGTTGACATCAACCTTTGGTGATGAAGTGGGAGTAGACGTACTGGACTTGGGAGGTCTCCCTGACCTTTTCTGTTCTTTGGTCTTTTTGCTTCGTGGAGGCCTTTCCACATCCTTTAGGGCCTTTTCGGGATTTCCTTTCTTTGGTGCTTCCTGCTCGAAACCTGGGGGAATGATTTCCTGCTCAAAACCTAGTGGAACGCTTTCTTGCTCCTGGGGAAGGGAAATTTATTCCCCTTAAAGTACTTGGGGCAGACCACTCCATCGATGCTTCTGAAAGGTCCGAAAGCTGACTTGCAGGTCAGACGACAGTGTCTGTATGCTTTCCAACACTTCTTTATAAGATTTGGTCCCTTTGAACACATCGTCCCAAGGGGACTCCTCATGTTCATAGGCTTTCATATTACAGTGTATCAAGTGTTTATTCACTAATTGATAAGGGTCATGCCTCTTGTACTCAATATCTACCAGTTTATTTTCTTTGAGTGCTTCTGCTTCCACCTTAGAATGTCCCAAATTTAGTAATGAAAATTTCCCGATGTGCACAGGAAAGATGGGTCGGGAATTCTATTGAGTTGCCTTTAGCTCTATTCCAATACTGCCTTTTATTATTTGGTGTGCCACTTCCCTACACACTAGTCTATCCAGAAGAAATTTTGGAAGCGCGTGAGGGGGAATTGAGCACCCATAAACCCTGATGTAGGAAAATCTTTCTTCAATGAACCAGTCTGCTATTTGCTTGAGGTTATTTGAAACTGCATCAGAAATGCGAGGAGGGTCATAGATGAAAAACATTTTATGCATGGGTATCACCACGAAATGGAAAATTTCGTAAAATGATTTTTTTTCATTTTCTTCCCACAGCTCAGAGTGATATTCGTGAATGGGTTTAGGGCAAGTTATGTTCCAATTCCAATTCATTAGGGGAAATGGAGTCATAAAACATATTGCGTCCATGAGGTACGCTGACATGTAGAAGGCCACTGGTTGACCTCGGGCTCTTGTAGCTCTGTAATCCGAAACCTCTTTGGCTAAATTATCATATAAAATCTTGTCCCAGTTGAAACTATACTCTTCTGATGCTTCTTCTAGAAAAGGCACCCATTCTGTGGGGAAATGAAAAGGATTATTTTTGCCGGAAAGTCTGTACAGCATCATGGCTACATAAACCATGTACTCACTCAAAGAGGTTGTGGCATAAATTCCATGGGTATCGGCCCTAAATTTTGATGGACATCTCCACAAACCTTTGATTAAATTAGGGTAAGTTTGGAATGCCTCAGTGCATTCCTTTCTCTGGAATTCAGCTATAAATTCGGCATTGTAAATGAAATTAGGATTAGGTGAGAGTTTGTACATAACCTAGATATGTTCAGGTCTAAATGAGCCGATAATGGCTCCTTGATCATTTAAAATGCTTCTCGTCGGAATATCAACTTTGTGTAAAGCCCAACTGACCATGTCATTGTACGTCATGAGATGTGGGCGTGTTGCAATTTTGTGAAGCTCTAATTCTTCTATGTCCCGAAGGTGATTCTCAGAATCACTAGGGGAATTTTTTATCTCGCAGTCCAATTTTTCATAAATCTGTCTCCATGATTTAATTGAGTCGATAGCATGTGGTGTGGTATCTGATATGACATCTCCCTCTGGGCTGGAAGTCTTAGTTGTATCTTCACTCTTCTTGGGTCCCTTCTTTGGTGCCATGACTCTGTATTGGAAAGAAAACCTGTCACAGAAGAGAGGTGTGAAATCTCAGCCTTATTATCCTATATCTAATAGAAAAAGTGAGAATAAGTTTCAAAACACAGACCTCTAGTTTTGTTTTAACTCATTTTATGCTGAAAGTACTGACGCGACTGTCAAAAATTTAATACCTTTAATGTAGAGAATATCTCTGAGATACACATTTGTGTTGCAGAAATCACAATCTATCTGTTATTAATGTAGATGTATTTCGGCAATTCTAAAATCAATATTCAAAAAACTTCTTTTCATGGAGGCCGGAAAGAAAGTACTTAAGAAGTTTAATTACCATTCAATGTATTTTTAAAATGAAGTTAGTTCTTTTTAAAGTTCGGTATTGAGTCGGGACTTCTCGTTTCGGGGTTTTGGGGATCATGGTTACATGAGGTATGTCACCACTAAACCCCGAATTCTGAAATCGCGATGAGATTAGATGTAAGACTTAACTTCCATATTGAGTCGGGACTTCGCATTTTAGGGATTGCGGCTACATGAGGTATGTCACCACTAAACGTCGAATCTTGAAATCGTGGTGAGAACAATTTTAAACCTTAACTTCAATATTGAGTCATGACTTTGCGTTTTGGGGTTTCGGGGATCACGGTTACATGAGGTATGTCACCACTAAACCCCGATCGAGTTTTAAAATAATCGGGATCAAGACTGATTTTCACTTCTTTTGGGAAATCGGGAATCAGGATTTCATGATTAAAAATGTATTGAAGAGATATTGTTCTGAGTAAACCCCGAATCCAGAGAGGTTTAAAAGATGGTTAATTAACTTCTTTAGGGTTTTAAATTATTGCGATTTAAAGTACTTTACAGAGCCTGCATCTAAACTTTAATAACATTTGAGCTTCTTGTGTTTAACTATAACGAAGATAATAAATCATTTCGGGACTTCGGTATCGGTCTTTTCGACTGATAGTGAGGATTATACCTAATGAAAAACTGAATCCCGAAAGAGAAAATTTTTAGTTTTAAAGGTGAAAAATTTTCAAACCTAGCTTCCACATGGTGCCCGAGTATGAGGCCCGTTTTATGGAGCTTCTTCGGTATGCTCTACATATTAATACTAAAAAAGTTAAGGTCAACAGGTTCGTATTCAGCCTTAATGTCATCATACGTGCAAAGGTTAGGATTTTGATGGCTCAATCCTTGAATGATGTCGTCCAGAAGGCCCTCATAGCAGAGAAGGAGCTTATCAGTGGGGGTCAGAGCAGGACTCTAGTGAGACCAGCAGGGCAGGTGTCATATCGTGCATAGTAGCATCAGACATCAGCCAGACATACGCCAGGATATCATGGCTTCTAGAGGGGATCCACTTTCACTACACCTCGACCATTGATGCCACAGTAGCGGACACCTTATCGGGAACCACAACATCAGCAGCAACGTCGACCACAACAACAACAATTTAGGCCTGTTCAATAGAACATACCAGGATTCTAGGCCAGTGGGCCGTAATCTTCTACTTTGGGTACCAAGAGTACTGGATCGATGAAGGGGTGTTGGGCGTGTGGGGAGTGGCACTACCAACGTGATTGCCCTGTGGAGAGGACTAGAGCATCTGGATCAGTAGGACCCACTACCATGGGAGATATCGGCAAGGCCCATCAGATTCATGTAGCAGTGAATAACTGCCAGATAGAGCACCAGTCGAATGTGCTCGATACATCAGGTACCATCGCTGACCAGACCCTTAGTATTTTGATAGATCTCGGTGCTATCGAAAGTTTCATTTCTGGTGCAGCGCTAAAAAAGATTAAGGTAAAGGCAGTTGAATAGGATGAGTTTATCTTTGTAGAGATGGCTTCTAGAGCCAAAAAGAAAGTTGGAGGAAAGGCTATGGGTTGTACCCTCAACCTCGAAGAGTTTTTCATCAGGGCCAGCCTGTACGTCATGATCTTAGGATCTTATGACGTCGTGATTGGTATGGAATGGTTAGAATCGCATGAGGCGATACTCAAATATAAGACAAAATGGTTGAGCTTGGTTGATGATCAGGGATAAAGGCACATGATTGTAGGATGAAACCAAGGAGTTTCCCTGAGGTTCATCTCTTCCTTGCAGCTATGAAAGATCATGTGCAAGGGATGTAAGATTTATGCGATCCTTGCATTAAATGAGAAGGGAGTAGTGGAAGGTCTAGAACACCTTCTGGTGGTGAGAGAGTTTGCAGACATATTTCTTGAGGATTTACCTAGGATGCTGCCAGAGAGGGAATTGGATTTTACTATAGACCTAAAACAGGGGACTGAACCAATAGCTCAAACACCTTATTGGATGTCGACCCCGGTGTTACAGAAGTTGAGAATGCAACTGAAGGAATTGTTGGACATGGGACTGATACGTCCAAGTGTGTCACCATGGGGTGTGCTTGTTATTTTCATATGAAAGAAGTATGGGTTGTGGAGGATCTGCATTGACTATTGTTAATTGAACAAGAAAATGATCAAGAATCAGTATCCGTTGTCGAGGATTGATGATCTATTCGATCAGATGAAGGGTCTGACAATGTTCTCAAATATCGATTTGCGATCAGGGTATCACCAATTACGGATCAAGGAGGATGATGTCCCTAAGACCTCCTTTAAGATGAGGTTTGAACATTACGAGTTTAATGTTTTACCATTTGGAATGACAAATGCCCAAGGGGTATTTATGAGTTTGATGAATGGGGTGTTCCATGAGTACCTAAAAAAGTTCGTCCAAGTATTCATTGATGATATTTTGATTTACTCTTGGATGACAGAGGACCATGAAAAACACTTGCGTTTGGTACTACAATGTCCGCAAGAGCACAAACTATATGTGAAGTTGTCCAAATGCTCATTTTATCAATCGAATATTCACTACTTAGGGCATGTCATCTTCGGCGAAGGTATCGTCATGGATCCAGCAAAGTTCAAGGATATTATGGAATGGCCTGCACCGACGAATGTCCCAGAAGTGTGTAACTTCATGGGTTTAGAAGGATACTATCAATGATTCATCGAGGGATTTTTGAAGAAAGCAAATCTGATCATGGAATTGCAGAAGAAGAACAAGAAGTTTGTTTGGACCAAAAAATGCGCGGAAGCATTTGGGAGGCTCAAAGAGTTGTTGACAATAAAATCGATACTAAAGTTCCCTGACATGGATGTGGACTTCTTGGTATGCACTAACGCATCCAAGGAAGGCTTAGGCAGAGTCTTGATGCAAGACGATCGAGTGATTGCTTACATCTCGAGGAAATTGAGAAGGCATGAGGAGAACTATACGATGCACAATTTGGAGTTGTTAGCTATTGTATATGCCTTGAAGGTTTGGAGACACTACCTTGTTGGATGAAAATTTGAACTAAGGATGAACCACTATGGACTACAACACATCTTTATGCAAAGCGACCTGGACGCGCGACAACGACGTTGGTCAGAATTACTTAGTGAGTATGACTTCAAGATTACTTACATAAAAGGAACAATGAACCGAGTGGTAGATGCATTGAGTCGGAGACCACACATGTTTTTGGTGTTGCCTCTTCAGACGAATCTACATGAACAGATTCTAACTTTACAACGCAACGATGACTGGTACAAAGAGGTCGAGGATTTTATAGGAGAAAACACAATGATGAAACCAGAATTGAAGGATTTACGTTTGATGATGATGGATTATTGAGGTTTAAAAATCAGATTTACATACCACCAAACGATGAGTTGAGGAGCTTGATCCTAAATGAGGCTCATAGAGCATTGTACATGGCTCACCTAGGAGTCACGAAGATGAGGGTGGACCTTAAAACCTTATTCTTATCGAAAGAAATGAAGGCAGACATAGTCAACTATGTGGCCAGATGTCTAGAATGTCAGCAGGTAAAGGTCGAACATAGACATCCAACAGGATTACTACAACTGCACGCTATTCCAGAATCAAAATGGGAGGTTATTTCGATGGATTTTATTGTTGGGTTGCTACTGACAACAAGAAGACATGACTCGATTTTCGTAGTAGTCGACACTCTGATGAAGAGTGCTCATTTTATTCTTGTGCGTACAACATATGAGGCACCTGACATAGCTAGAATTTTCATCAGTGAGATTGTGAGGCTGCATGGCGTTCCTAAGAGGATTATATCCGATCAAGGATCGATGTTTACTGGACTATTTTGGACTAGTTTCCAAGAGGCCTTGGGAACCCAACTTAACTTCAGTACTGCGTATCATCCGGAGACTGATGGGTAGACCCAACGAACGAACCAGACCTCGGAGGACATGTTGCGCATGTATGTGTTGGACCAACAAAAGCATTGGGAATAATTCTTTCCACTGGTGGAATTCTCTTATAACAACAATTACCAAAGCACCATTAAGATGGAACCTTTCAAGTTTATTACAGGCGACCATGTTAGATGCCTTTGAGTTGGGATCAAATTGAGGATAGAGTCACGGTGGGACCAAAAGCGATCCAAGAAATGGAAGAGAAAATGAAAACAATAAGACAAAGGATTAAATAAGTTCAGGATCGGCAGAAGATTTATGTTGATGCTCACCATGTCGACCGTAGTTACGAGGTTGGCGATCGAGTCTTCTTGTGGGTAAAACTGCAAAAGAGTTCGATCGAGTTTGGTATTGGAGCTAAACTCTCTCCTAGGTTCATGGGACCTTTCGATATTGTGGAGAGGAAGGGGCCTGTGGCCTATCGACTAGCCTTGCCTGATTCCTTGAGGCGTATGCATGATGTTTTTCACCTATCTATTTTGATACATTATAGTAGTGATCCTACACATGTTATTGACATAAGTTCCTTGCAGGTATCAGATGAGGGGGCGCTCATGGCTGAGTTGATCCACATCCTAGATCATCGCATTTGACAGCTACAAAGTTGAACAGCAAATCAAGTCAAGGTTCAATGGGAAAACAATAGTCCGCACTCAGTGACCTGGGAGGACGCATATGATATGAGCTAACGTTTTCCATTTTTGTTTGATAGATAGACTTATGATATTGTGATACACATTATTTTGACACTTATATACTGTGAAAGTTCTAGACGAAGTTTAGACCAAGAGGGGGTGTATGTAACATCCCACTCTTGCGCGCACTAAGCAAACTTATTCTTTGAGGACACTTGCTTGCAAGTGATCCGGATTATTATACTATTGGGCATTTGATTATGTTTATGAGGCGTTATTGGTTGATCGCATGTTATTTTTCTGTATTGACATAGACATGTCCTATTGATTCAGTTTTCTTGAGTGTGTAGGATTCTGGACCTCGAGGATGTACAGGGATCGATGGAACCCCTTGGACTCCAAATCGAGACAGGGAGTGGACTATTGGGGTTTTGATTGTTGTATATATGACATTTGTGCATCTGATTAGATGATATGATTATGGATACTATATCTGACATGATTTGTTGATGATGTAGGCTGACGATAGCTTGTCGACCAGACTCACATGTGGATTAGAGGGGTCATGCACGACTACCAGAGACGTTGAGGGAGAGTTGTGGAAAACAACCCTGCCACAGCCTACTAGCACTCATGTCATGGCTCAAACTGTAGGTTAACGATTACCTAGTTTGAGAAGTCTCACAATACCATGAGGGCTGACTGCAATAGTCGCTCATGATGATTCTAAGGGCCGTGCAATAAGGCATGGGCCTTATTCCTTAGAGGCCATTAGTCTCCCACAAGATCACCTGGCAGAGTATTGACTCCAGGGGTTTTGATGTCTACTAAGTTAGTTAAGAGGCGAGTTGCATGCTTGGAGCACATAGTGTGTCCTGAAGGGCATGTTGCGCAATAAAAATAGAAAGAGGTGAGTGGCACCCTTGGATCATGTAGTGCGTCCTAAAGGGAATGCCATGCAAGGGAAACAAATTGAGGCGAGTGGCACCCTTGGAGCACCTAGTGCGTCCTGAAGGGCATGCTCCATTGTTAATTAATAAATGGATAAACCTATATGGCCTTAGGATGAATAACATGATAAGAAAGATTTAAAACATTTCCCCTAATAAAATGTCGCCCAGCCTAGGAAAATAAAGTCTAGGTCTAAGTCATACTTGTGATAAAAGAATTTTTATCTTTTTATATAAAAATAAAAATTAAAAATAAATAATTAATAATTATAATCATCATTAATCATGTGATGAGTAGGGGGTAAGTAATTCATTTAATTTATAAAAATCTTTTTGGGGATGAAATTTAAAAAGGGGAAAAAGGGGAAATAATTGTTTTGTCACTTATGCTAATAAAAATTTATTAATTAAAAAGGAAAAAAGGGAAAAAGTTAATTTCTACACCTGCCAATTTGAATTTTAAATGAAAAGGGAAAGAGATAAGTTTAAAAGAATTAGGAAACTAGAAGAAAACGAGAAACTTAAAAAGAAAGGGGAAACCAAGGAAAAAGAAGAAAGTCTAACTTAGTAAAGTATCTAACTTTTAAGAACTTTCTAAATTAAACTCAACTAGTAATTTAGTAAGGGGGAAAGTCATTCAAACTTGTAAGAGAATATGTGGACACGTAGAGCGATTCTAGGAGTGATTTTAGGAGGGTGAAGGAAATAGGAGTAACTAATTAATTAATGAAATCAATTTATGGTGCAATGAAGGGGATGGGTGATACAAGTACGGGAAGGATTATTATGAATTAAATTATTGAACAATAAATTAAAAGGGATTTTGGGAAAGTAAATGACTTAGAAAAATTATATAAAGGAGGGAGGAGGAGGAGGATGGATCTCTTCTGTGATGTGTAACGTTATGATGAAAAAGTTTAAACTGAACTGACTTAGCTTGTGGGAGTTGGGATACCCAGCTCGGTGAGGAGTGGTAGCTCGACCTTGCGAGGCGATCTGGGAGCTAGCTGATTCTTTGGTTAGTGTGCGTGACCCCTTTGTGGCTTGGGGGGATAAGGGGGAAGAAGAGTATCCCTGGCATTGGCTGGGAGGTAGTGGTGAAGTCTCATCAGTTGACAAGCAGGAGCTGTACGGAGCGCGCAGGACAACAACTTAGAGCGAGCGACTTGGGCTATGGTACACTTCCTTTATTTCTGCATGGTAGATCATTAGTATACATTATGATTTTAGTTATGTATATTTAATTGGGTAAAGAAATGATTGAAGTATCATTTTAATTGATAACTGAATCTTCCCCATAGCCTTAAGCTCCTTGTTGATTGATTCCCTTGGATTTCGATCCCTGTATGTCATGACCGACCCATGGTTTTATTGATTTGTGTTGAGTTTGTGCTTCTCACTTTTCCCTCGTCCCTATCTCATCAGTCCTTTCCTAGGCAGTCAGCCAAAAGTCGGATCAACGTTGGTCACTTCGATGTTAATAGGCCTATAGATCTTAATGCCCTACCTTTTTGTGTGATGATGATGAGTGACGGATGTTTCTACCTAGACATCTAGCCCTGTTGATTGTTCTTGGTCGATTGATGGTCATTGTGCCTTTTGGCGATTGAGTACCTCTGCATTTGATTTCCTAAACTCTGGAAAAAAACCCTTGCGTCTCCTTGAAGGTTTATCATTGTTTTTCCTTGATTGATAACCTCTGAGTTGAAGGCCCAATCTCTACATTTGGTATCTTGAATGCATTTCATTGCTGGACATTCTCTGCATTTACTTACCTCTGCACTCTAACATTTGAAGATGATCGAGACTACATTTTTTACCACTTGATTATGATTGCCTTTCATTTTGGTTGCCTGGTGATCTTGCCACTTCTTGGGCTGCATTACGTTCGATTTGGGGGCGAACTTTTTCTCGGGGAATTTATTCTTCTGGTATTTAGATGGGGTTTTTATTAAGAAATAAACTCAGTAAACTGATTTATTTTGAATGTTATAGACTCAGCGAAATTAACTTTACGGTTTTATATATTGCTGGATAACTTAACTCTGTGTTCATTTATTAATGGCCTTATTCTCTATGTTTTTTTTTACCTCTACGCCTTAATTTATTTGAAGAAAACTTTAGCCTGTGTTTGTCCTCTTGATTGACAGCCTTCGATTTTTACCGAGTTTATTTTTTCTGAATGCTAGTAAGGCTATGCCTTGAGACATAGCGAGGATTCCCTTGAGCACTTTCTCTTGTTTCATTCGAACCACTACGAAATTTTCACTGGAATGCATTGTGTTTGACACTTTTAAAACAACATTCGTTGCCTTCTTACCTAGTGATTTGCCCCTCTAGTTGGACCACATTTTCTTTAACCTACCAGCCTTAGAAATGCATTTTGTTTTCAACTATTGGAATGTGATTTTTTTTTTTCTTGTAACCGGTTTTAATGGCGAAGTTGCCCTGCATTTTTTTTCTTACACCTGGCTGACGTCTCTTTCTCTGCAAAATTTTAATGCATTCCATGCGAATTAACCCAGCTATCTTGAATATCAACTCCACGATTTCCTTCCCCTTGACCTCGACTTAGTGACAGGCCTACCCCTTTGATTTGTGTGACAAATTTTTTATTTAATTGGCAGAGGTCTAGGTGCGGCGATTTCGTCCTTTAACTCATGGTTTCAGGGCTTTCTGTACCTGCATTTTAAAGATTAGCTAACCAATCAAAAGGGTGAAATGCTATTTTATGGATGGGACTAAATAAATATCTGGTTTGGATGGAATATGTGGTTATAAAATATGTAACTAGATATGTACGGGATGAGTAAATATAATAACTAGATATGGGTGGCTTGAGCAAACATAAAAATCTTGTAATAATAAGAGGCACCTTATTTAAAAATGTTTGCACTTATTTATCACCTGCATGCATTTTCATTAATTGTATTACCTGCGTTTTAAACAATAGTAAATTCTTAACTACATTTTACATATTGATGGTGGAGTTATATTAATGGCAGACACAAATTTATAATTGGTTGCCTTAAACTTCATTTTCCTGTGGTTTCATATTATTGACAACCCCTTTTATTGACTGGAAAATAGCATCCTCAGATAGCGAGCATAGTCATCGATGGCTTATAAATTTCTGTCAATTTATTGATATTGATGTACAATGTATGCTCTACGCGCACATATATTAGCAAATTTTTAGCTGGAAGGTGTAAAGGAATGACATCTAAATCCCAACAAATTACATTCAATAACAAGAGCATGTGCCTTTAATAGTTGACTGCATGAACATTTATTGGCAATTTAATAGCTGGAAGGTGTAAAGTGATGACGTTATTTACAACAACTTTTAGCATTATAATAGACTATCTCTTCTTTCAACAGCCTTTGAATAGACAACCTTTAAATTTAATTTAACCAGACTTGACCATTAGTTTTAACATTAATTAAACTAGACTTGCTAAATCAGATTGCATTAATGTTAGTTATATTTTTAATTATTAACCCAATTGAAGTTCAAACTTGCTTAATTTGATGTGCATTTAATTCTAAATTAGATGGTACCTTGATGACAAATTATAATTTAGAATTGCTCAAATTTATTTGTATTAAGGTTTAATTAGATTGTACAATAATGAAAATTTGTAATTTAGACATGCTAAGTTAGATTTGTATATCGTGTTAAGTTAGGTTTGTAAATCACTGGCTAATTGTAATTTAGACTGGTTAATTTAGATTTGTATTTAACGCTAATTTAGATCATAAGTGTTGACCAGTTTAGACTTGTTAAAAGGGTTGGGTTGTTGACAAAGTCATGTATTGGCTTGCATCTTCCCTTTTTATCATCCTCTGGTATCTCGTCGACCTATTGTTGGGGTATGGGCATGGTCTTCTTATCAGTATTTGGCTCCTAGAGCGTTGGATTTATCTAGAGTCCTCAGTCCAGATAGGATGTGTTGTGCCAAGATTATAGACGTGTCTATCACCTGGGGACAACATGATTCATGATAAGGAGATCATGGCACCCCCTATTGGATAGTGGCGAGCGAGAACTTGGCCGTAGTCAGTGCCTTCCATATGATGGTTGTCAAGCATTGTAATTTGCTATGGTGCACGGGTGGCACACCTTCATGCATTTGTTCACGTGCATTGAGGTTCTAGTCTTATTTGTCAAGGCCATTATGTGGGGAGGGGGATGTTTTTCCTTAGCTTGTAGGCGGGATCTTGTTTGCGTCAGGCAGGTAGCCATTCCTCTTTGTTGTTCTACGCATGTTGCACCCATTTTCCCTTGTGCCATTGCATGGAGTCATAGTTTCCTATTGCCTAGACTACGTGCTTGCGTTCATCGTCAGTGGTGTGGTTAAATTGTTGTGGTCATCGCCTTCTTTCCTAAAAACAAACAAACAAAATTACACTTCTGCTTCGCTTGTAGTCGTAATGAAGGGTTCGTTACACATGGGACAGGAAAAATGAATTCAGTTAAAACAAAACATTATCAAAATGTGTTTTCATTTGATAGAAGAAATGAGTCTTGTTTTTGTTCAGTTTGCATAGAGGACATAGAATCCATAGAGGTTTGCGAAAATGAAAATGCAGAATATGTTAAATCTTGGAGACATACCGAACTTAATATAAAGGGGAAAATTCCACTTGCAAGCTCAGAGGAGATGGAATCAAATGAAACTATAGTGTGAGTTGATGGAGATAGAGTTTTTGATCTTGTTAGAGAAGGTAATTTTTATGTTTAAATTTTTTTCAAATAACTTGTAGATGTACGTGTGTGATAATCTAACGCGAACCATTTATTGTCCAACATATCAAATTATTTGCAGGAGATGTCTTTGTCATGGTTGCACCTGTAGACAACACTGAAAACATGAAATATTATTTGATGCGATGCACAAAACAAAAGATGATGTTATTAGAAGATTTTGATGATAACGGTTTTATATATGAAAGAGTATCCATCGTATTGAAAGGATATTTTATTCAAGAAACCCATCAAACCGATACTCATGTTCACATTCAAGACTACCGGTCATATGTCATAATTTGTCAATATAGTCATTTGGTATGTGCAATGCGCATAAAATTAATAAAATTTCAATCAAGAAAAAAAAACAAAAGTTAGAAAATGGAGAATGTCTAAAGCCGATCATGAATGAATAATTGAAGATGGAATACCATTATGATTTCTTTAAACACGTGACATGTACATTCCAGAATTTTGTATTTTTCATTGAAAGTACATGTATTTATGAATATCTAGGATTCTAGAATCATTTCCAGTTTAGTTTACTTTCATGGTCCATTCAATTAAGAAAAGTTATATTTTTTATGAATTATAAAGTTTACCAAGAGTTATTTACAATTTCAGGGAAGAACCTATACATTTTATCTAGGGAACCTAAATTGACCTGTACTTTGGATGATTATACTTTAATCCTACAAATTATCCAGATCGTATACACAAATCCTTTAATGCATGTAACCAATTTACTACATATAGGATTTGCATTCATTATTTGCAATGATTTTTCAATGCTTTTTCATATGAAGAGGATAACTTCATATCAAAACTAGGATCCATTTCCATGTCATTATAAGGGACTATTGATGGCTTAGAAAAAATTTAAAGACATATTGAAATGTATGATTAACATCCTAATTAAAGAATTCAAGGTAATATTTTAAAAACATCTTAAAAAGTATCAATTTTAATTATGAAAATGTGAATTTTGATTCCAACAGTGTTGATATTATATTAAATTGTTAAATTTTTGCATTTAGATTTGAATATCTTGAAGAAAACTTAAAACAAAATTGAAATTATGAGCTACTTGAAAAATGTGTATAATGAACCTAACACTACTTATATTCTACACATTAAACATAGTTTTCATTGAGTTTGATTGAAAAAAAACTTAAGTTGAAAATGAATTTGATTTTGTGGCCTGATAACAAAAAATAAAAAATAGCAGGTCATCTACTAAGACTTGTTTTGTTGCATTTAGATTTTCATAATTTTTATTGAATTAATGGTAGGTGTCATTTTAATGGAATTAGTGAATACTTCCAATGTGCAAAGGATTGATAATTTCCATCAACCATTTTCTACCCTTTTCGATACATAAACAATTTATATCCATACAAATTTTAATGAAAATCGCTTACTTATATTAAAGTATATTTTAATTTTACATATTAAAATAGGTTCTAAACCATGTTTTTATTTCAATTTTTATTTCAAAGTACATATTTTTATTTCACATTTTCTTAAATAAATATATTGAAAGCTCGAAAAGAAACCAAAGACTAACATAACCAATTTAGCGTTGGACTGTCATAGTGAATACTTCCATTAATGGTAGATGTCATATTAATGGCATTAGTGAATATTTCCAATGTGCAAAGGATTGATAATTTCCAGATCAACCATTTTCTACCATTTTCGATACATAAACAATTTATATCAATATAAATTTTAATGAAAATCGCTTACTTATCTTAAAGTGTATTTTAATTTTACATTCTACATCATGTTTTTATTTCAATTTTTATTACAAAGTACACATTTTCATTTCACATTTTCTTGAATAAATATATTGAAAGATCAAAAAGAAACGAAAGACTAACATAACCACTTTAGTGTTGGACTGTCATTTCATTGTGAAATTTCAAAAGAAACTATAAAATTTGATGACTTTTTTGACTATTTTCAACCATATTTCCAAATCAAACAAAATTTAAATTATAAGTTAGAAACTATAATTTGGTGACTACCCAGATCTCCCATCACTACATAATCAAATCCATTGTATACAAAATCAGCTCTACTTCACATAGTACAAATCAAACAAAATTTAAATTATAAGTTAGAAAATATAATTTGATAACTACCCAGATCTCCCATCAGTACACAATCAACTCTTCTATATACATAATCAACTCTAATTCACATAGTAGAATGATGTTTATACAATGATATTTATAAATAAAATGAAATAAACATTTTTAATTTCAGCAAAGTATCGTAAAACATAAATTATAATTTTTTTTTTGTAAATAAAGTAGGATCCTTATATTAATAACTTCGTATGTCTATACAATTCCACCTATTATCCACCTGTTCTGCCACAAAAGGGAAACCAAAATAGGTGGATTTTAGCAAAATCTTATCCTTTCACCATCATAAAAATTGAAATTATAAAATCATAAAAATTGTTTTTTTTTTTTGGTAAGTTAGAAAGATGTATTAAAGCCTTCTGGTATCAAAACATTACATATGTCAGAGTAAATAGTGAGATAGTGGTTGCATCTCCCAGATGGGAAACCAATGCGGCCACTTGTCCAAAGAGTTCACAATTGTAGAAAAAGGAGAAAAAATTGTCCTGTGACATATTGTTATTCTAAGACTAGAAACTAAGGTGCCTCACAGGGCTAGATCCAGGAGAGGTAATCCTTCTGAAGACATCAAAAAACCAAGAAAACCTGTGAACGTTGTTTTCCTTTGGAGCTTGGGCCTAGCTTCTGTTCCCTCTGAGGATCATGCATAATGTTCGGGGATGAAGTCCATGTGTTTGGAGTGGTGTGAAGGAGAGTGTAGATGAGAGTCTCTTAGCATTCCTTGTGAATCTCATGAAGTTCATCTTTGATCAAAATTTATGCCATGTCACGCCTGACTTCAAAGAATGATGTCTAGATTTTGTCCAAAGAATTTTGCAGCTCCGTAAACCCATCGCATCGAGTGCATGAAGGTTGTGGCCGAGGAGAAAGAAGGGGTAGAAAAGGAGGTGAAGGTGGTGGTGTAACTGCAAAAAGAAGTGTTGGGGGGGGGGAGTGTGGGAGGAGGCGAAATAAGTGAGGGGTACAGTTGGGCTAGGGAGATCAGACGAAGAAGGAAGGTGGGAGGGAGGCTGGTGTATGGATGGTGCTTTCGGGATGAGCTTAGGTGCAAAGCCGAGTGAATTACCCATGATGTCCAACCACTCCACTATGCAGGCCCAGGAGGAGGAAAGAGCAGGGAGATCCAGGATGGAGGAATGAGTTTTAGGCAGAGGCAAGTCTGGATTGTTTTTTCGTCCTCGCCCTACGAGCTATACCACGCAGCCCCTCTCTTGGATTTTCCCCTTTTCCTTGGCATCAAGAAGAAACAAGGGAGAGGAGGGATGGAAATTAATTGAAGGCGAGTTGACACGGACCAGAGATGAAAAAAACCAGGGTTGAAGCTGTGAGGAGCTAGGGTTGAGGTATGAGAATGAGTTGAAGAACTAACAGGTGCAAAATTATAAGCTTCCCATAAAACATAAATTATCCTTTCACCATCATAAACAATATATTCCACCATCATAAACAATATAAGAGAAATCAAATATGAGACAATAAATTGATATTTTGAGTTCCAATATATATATATATAATGAAAGTTTGAATGCTTACACTGCCAAATACATAGGTTCCACATCCATTTTGGGATATAACAAAAATTAAGATATTTAATTCCAAAATTTTGGACTCTAATCCATTGCTTTAAGATAGATCACTTCATACTTGCAATTCATACATGCAAAACAAAACATTCGTTGAATTCAAAATTTAAAAAATTACAATAAAATATATGTACAAATTTGAAATACAATGTACACATATACCATTTTAGATAAATAAAACAAGTTGTGATTAAAGAAAAAATGACATACATACCAAAAGAGTTAAGTCTCATCCTCCAACATACTCCTTTCCACCAAATATAATGTAAACATCTGTAACAATAAAAAACAATAATAAAAAAACAAATAGCACATATTAGCATATATACTTTAACTAAATATTAAATAAATAGTAATAAATAATAACATACCCAAGTAGAGTTCCACAGGTTTAAGATTATTCTTCTCTTTTTATTACACATTTTTGACACTTTTTTTAAACCAAACTTCCATCACAAAGTTCCAAAATTTTCAAAATAGTTACTCTCCACATTAAGCATACATGATTTAAACAATTTGTAAAATCTTAAAAATATTTAAAGAGAAAAATTGTGTTCTTGGTAACCAATTTTTGTGTTCAGAGTTAGATAATACTTTGAAAATAAATAAATCTGTGTATGTAGAAAGTTCGCAAATATCCATATTAATTCATTCTTCCAATAAAATACTTATCTCCTCAGCAATACAATACTTCTCTCCTCTTCTGTAGTGGAATAGATGTTCTCATATAATCAAATGCCCTCAAATGCCCTTTCAAATTAAAGGACTCACAAATATTCATATTAATCCATTCTTCTAAGAAATTACTTATATCTATGAAAGTTCACAAATATCCCTTTTAAAAACCATTCTTCCAGAAAATACTTATCTCCTCTTTCTGTGGTGGAATAGATGTTCTCATATAATCTTTCATGTACATGAATAAAACACAAATCTGCACATATATTAAGTCATTCTTCAAAAACCATTTAAATATTTCATCTTTGGGATGTATTCATATTACATATAATCAAATGCTCCTTGAAATATGCCTTCCTCATAATCTAAACATAAGTGAGATCATGCACGTACATAGATTATTTGTAAATCTACTTGAATGTTGGTTTTTGTGGTTAGTAACCAATTTAGTTAAGATTTTGACAATACCCTGGCAAGAAGGAATTCACTTCGTTATATGCAGAAAACATAAATGTTCATACTACGCCATTCTTGGACAAGAAGGCAAGGAATGCAATCGAAGAAAATTTACAAACTTCCCATTTTCTGATGTGGGCTAGAGTATGTTCTCAAATAATCAAATGTTCAAGTTCAAAATTAGGTCTTCATCATGATCTAAACATAAACAACCTTGAATGTACCATTTAAGACAATGATAAGCTTATATAGGGGTTCTATATATTTCAAAATAATTGATCAAAGCATTGAAAAGTTATATAGACACTAGTTTAGTAACCCTATGAATAGGAAAGACTAAACTAAAAATTTGAGAAAACAAAAATTTTTAAAAAGTAAAAAATATAAACTTATTCAACAAAAGTAAGCTTGAACACTTTCATATAAAATCCCAACATAAAAGAAAATTAAAACTCACTAATGGGCAATGAACATAAATTTATGAAGTATCATGAATAGATGCATCCTTCCCAGGTATGGATGCTTCCTCCTCAATACCAATCTCTCACACTCTCTTCTCCACATTTTTTTAAAGCACACTCTCTCATACTCTCTTCTCCACATTGCCCTATATAACATATTTCAAATTTGAAAATTTGAAAATTAAATTTAAATGATTTTAACACATTAAATTGTAGTTTTAAATTTTGAAACATGTAATGATTATGATGTGTCAACCTATGATTCAATAAATTAAATATTTTTTAAGACATTCTTCTTTTAAATTAATAATTTAAATGACAATTTGCAACTTTAATATATAACTAAATTTGTTTTCAACATGCAATGGTACCTATGAACTCCCACCCTCTTCAAACTCTCCCAATAAGAATTGAGACAAGCCTGCCCAAGTAGTAGGAGATGGAATATGGATCTGTGAACAACACAACTAAGAACTAAATCTAGGATTCAATGTGTTCACATTTATACAAAATTATAAATGTCATGTTGTTGATCTTATTCAAAATATTGGAGCTTGGACAACTAAAGTGATCATCTATGGATATTAGAAAAAACATACCTGATTCAACCCATCCAAATTTTAACTGGTGAAATTGAGTCCCCTATCTACTGGAAATTCATTCAACATATCTCCAAACTACAATTAATGAAAATAACAACTCAATTATTTCTATAGATACAATGATATGTATCTAGATCTAGAATTAGAAGTAAACTATCCTCAAATGTGTCGAAATTTACTAACTAGAACACATACCAATCAATTGTTTGGTTCATCATTCTGAATGACCTCCTTCCAACTATTACGAAAAAAATTTGTATACTCCTTAAGATCTTCTACTGACATGGTATCTAACTCCTCATCTGTTTTATAAACAAAAATGGCCTGAGAATTGGCTTCCACTTGTTGACGGTTCAAACCGACATCAACACCATAACAAATCAATTCCAAATTTTTTCCAATTGCATTCCTAGCCTCTTTGCCAACCTATAATGAAGCTTGCAACATTGAATGTGAAGAAAATTCCCCTGTTGGGCGAGATGATAAAGTTCATGGAGGCCTCTGCAATGTCTCATTTTAATATGCCCTGTTTCGATCATATGTCTATCCTTTATCAGCCCCATAATAATCAGATGATAGATTAGTATAATCAGGGTGCATGTCCATGAAAAAATATGCATAAAAGTGTCTAACAAAATAATGTTGACCTCATCATTCCATGACAATTTCCCATATGCTGCCAAAACTCTATTATACAGATGTCCTGCTATGTTGGGGTGCTTAAAATATTGCACCTTCAACATCTTTCACTTTGGCCCATCTTTTAAATTGAACATAGAAATTGTGTTTTCTTTTGAAACTTTATTTTTTACTACGTCCCATTTATCAGGGCCCATCATCTTTGACTTTTGCCTCGTCATCAAATCAATAAAACTATCAATGGTTGGCCCCATCTTTTGATATTCATCCATAAAGTTTTGCAATGAATGCAAAACAATCTCCAAGATTTTTGTACTCTCCCGAGGGATATCCAAGCTCCTCAAATGGTTTTCCAGCCTACTTTTAACGCCCAAGCATCACTCAAGGATCATTACTTCAGTAATCCCTTCCTAGGGAAGTTCATTACCAACATCTGAATGATAGGTGGACGTAGGCGTGTAATCTTATGTTTCTTGATAAATTTGTCTCCTAAATCCACCTTCAACCTCCTCACCAACATTAGAATCTTCGTGACATCCACTCTCTCTTTCATTTTCTTCCCTCGCATTAAACTCGTTGTCTACACACACATTTGAAAGTAATTACAACATTTAAATTGACATAATTTAACATAAAAAACTTAAAAAAAAAACATATATAAAACACACACACACACACACATAGATAACATAAACATAAATGTAGAAAAATACAAAATCAAAGAAAATTACCAAAAATATTTTCTTGTCCTGATGTATTCCCTACATTCTCAGGTGTAGGACTATCAATGTGCAACCTATGTAAGAAGGTTGGATCCATAACACTTGTTTGAGCACATTCTCGAGTTGATCTATTCACATAATCATTTGATAATCTCCTCTGACGAGCTTGTCGTTGGTCACTCAGAGTCTCGATCGAGGAAGGGGTTCATCTTCTTCCTTCTTGGGATAGCCTAGAGTGTTTGCGATGAATGTTTGGAGACTCTCATCTCGACATCTTGCCTCAATATCTATCCTTTGAAAATTCATGAATATGAAAGTTCATAAGTTATAAAAACATTAAATGGAAATACGAAATTTAGAACACAAGCATTTCATCATTTATAACAACTTCAAAGCATCGCAGACATATATTGAAAAAACTAGAACAACTATATTCTTTACAATCATTGACAAAAACAATCACTGACAAAAACAATCACTGACAAAAAATTTACTTAAAACTAAAACAAGAAACAATATCACATGATACATGTTTTTACTATCCACTTAGATATATGCTCAGAAAAATCTTCAAGGGGGCATTGATCAAACCCTCGGGGCAGATGTCATCATGACACATGGAACAAATTGCCAAAAAGAACTTTTAGGGTAAAATATCAATAGACTAACCAGAAACATACACAGGTGGCACCAACAATAGAAGAGAATGAAAACATACTCAAGGTGGCATTAGCAAGGAGATAAAGAGGATAACACCAGCAAAAAAATGGGGAGGTCAACACCAACAAGTAGAACCATAATCCCAAAACAATAACCAAGAAGAGATCTCTAGCAAGATGGAAAATACCAAGAAGAGGGGTCATAGCCACACAATTAAATAATTAAATAATTTAAACAAATAATAGTTTATAACATAAAATATTTATTGTTAAATCATAAAAATCAACAAGAAAAAAAACAAATCAAGAGAAGGGATCCAAAGTCAAGGAAGCTAACTTTCTTTAGGAAAAAGCAAAGAACAAAACCAAAAACCTACACAACAATTAAGGGGGGCATAACTCAAGCAAGGGTGGTTTCAACACAAAATCAACAATTAAATTCTTCCAAATTCAAGGAGGCTAACTTTCTTTAGGTAAAGCACAAAACCAAAAACCCACACAACAATTAAAGGGGGTGTAAGTCAAGCAATGGTGATTTCAAGACAAAGTCAACAATGAAGTTCTTCTTGAATGGAAAAATGTCCACATGATTCTCATGATATTTACTTATAAGCTTTTATCATCCCAGCTTAAAAGGAAGATCAATAATGTTATCATCCTATTCTTAACTACTCCTAGGTCTCATGGACCATTCCGGGAGAGAAACAAATCACACATTATCTCAACTTGGTACTTAACCAAAAAAAAAAAACAAGGACCTTTGGATACCAAGGGCATCGTCTAAATCGTCATATTCTAAAAGAAGAGGGACACTGATATGCATTGTCACATTGCAAATCTTTTGGTTGGATTAACAACATCTGGTATTTCAAACTATAGAGTTGTTGGGAGGATCTTTCTCATGTTATACATTGAAAATAACACACATATAACCTCCCTCTTGGGCGACATAACAACCATATAATGATATATAAAGATTGTCTGCAAACTGTTTGAGATTAATAATGAATGAAATAACTCATAATTGTGTATGAGTTTAGATATCATTGTTTGTACACATGCCTCACAAGTGTGTTTACAGGCTGTCTAAAAAGGGACCATTCCAACACATTTCTTATTGCATATTCTTGGACACCGAAAACGAAGGTATTACAGGTCAACAATAAAGTATAGACCTGTTTGTGTTTGCTGAGTTTTACTTCCATCGTAACAGATTTAACAGGTCTATCATCAATTCCAATGAATGTATTTGTTGTTGTTATATTAGTTGGCATGAGTTAGAAAATTTTTCTACTATACGTATTGATGTCTCTTGATATTAAATGCAGTAAAATATTTTTGTGCCAAATTCATGTGGACAAGTATTAAATAATGAATTATTTGTTCATTAAATGATTCGGGCATGTCCATGTATAGGGACATGCTTCAATTCAGGCCTATGTCTGTACATGGATAGGGCCAAGCCCTGTCAAGGACGTTATGGCATGTAAAATATGGTCAAGTGAATTCTATCATTAAGCCACTCCATCACTAATTCTGTAAACATATCTAGTACAACCTTTCAATGGGATTATCTATGCTTACTATTATAGATGTTGAGGCCAAGGTGAATAACAATATTGAAATGGTTAGGTGGTCGTGTCAATTTTATCTCTAGGTAAATATTTAGAAGCTGACTAAGTAACATCCTAGCTAGTTATAAATGCACTAGGTCAAGATATAAATCCTACAACAAAACTAGTAGTAGATACAGTTCCTAGGAATTATATATATATATATATATATATATATATATATATAGAGAGAGAGAGAGAGAGAGAGAGAGAGAGATTGCACTATGAACATGATGAGTACTATTAGTTATAGCTAGTATTGACACAATAGCATCACATTCTTCTTTAGATAAAGGTAATCACATAGCTAACACCATATTCTTACTTACAGCCGTTGGAACCATTACATGATGGGTAACTATGAAGTAAGCTCCACTTTAAGCTCGATATATACATGTTACTACCTATACCATATGTAATAGCACAAAATAAGCAATACTCGTAACGTAATTAACACAAAGTTAGTGTTCATTAAACTATTAGTAGTACAAGATTACTACTACTATTTTGATCACCTATCCATCACATAGAGCTAGTGTATTAGTAGTACTTATGATAGTGATTAGCTTATTACACACATTATACAGGCTGAGCTCCATTGATTTCCATTACTTGGATATGGATTAGTACAACACTAACTATGAGTACATCATACTGATATGAGTCTAATGTATCTGATTATGAACTACTGATTACACTAGTTTGAATATCTCATTGTGTAGTAGCCAGTGATATTGCTTCCCATTAATTCCATAACATTCCATACTATGAATCTCATCCTGGTACTAGAACAATGATAACTATAAGGAAGTAAGTCCATTGAATAGGGATACTACTAACCTTTGCCCTATTTGTCCAGTTACAGTTAAAGGTTGATTTATGATCTATAACATAGGGAACAGAAGCAAATGACATGACTGCTAACTACAAAGGGAAGTATATAATAAGAGATAAAGGCAATAGCTTAACCTGTAATACAAGGGGAATAGAGCCATTCCATTACTATGATATCAATAATACAAGAAAAACTTAGCTTAAGGTTCAACTAGGTGATATCATGTTACCTATTTACCATAATCAATATGTGTTGTGATATTAATCTTATCTCGTATTAAGTACATGGGATATCATAGGTACATTGATTAGCAATAGAGATACTTACCATAACAAGATACATTTTATCATGAAATATAATATTACTAGAAAGCAATGACACTAAGTATCAACACATGTATTACACTTGTATGTGATTCCAATGCTTGTGTCATAAGATATAACCCTTATTTTCACCTATCACCATTATTGACTAGTGTGTATATTCCCCTTGTTTCCCTAATCAACAATGTGGAATAGTGATAAGTAGTAAGTGTTCATTACAACTAGCTTAGGTAATACTTCAATATCAGTAACGGTATTTAGATTGATAAGCTAATTATCACCTTTGTTATGATTAAAGGTAAGAAAGAGCCATATTCAAGTATGATGCAGAGTGATATTGGTCTATCACATCTACTGTTGGATCATCACTATTTACCTAATAAGTAACACTGATTACATTTGTTGTATATCTATGCTCTATTGGTCTAATGATTTGATTACACTAATACATGAGCTTAAGCTTAGTGTAAAGCTTGGTTCAATACTGTAATCATATTGATATGTTATGTTCTCACTATTATGCATATTCAGGCTTGTAACTCTATGGATATCATATAAGGATTCACATTATTCATAGTTATAACTATCCCTAATAAATAAGAGATCATTATTACATACCCTTATTACTCAACATGCTAAGGATATACAACCTTTTCATATGGTTAATGTGACTAGTATTGACCTATGTTTACAGTTAACATAGTAACCCTTTAAGGAATACTAGTATTATGCATAGTTAGTACTATTCTATGGTAATAGTTATGGAAAAAATATTCACCCTTGTCACAACATAGCTCATATCTCTTATCCTTGTTGATCTTTTTGATTTGCCTCATATTTGCATTGTTCATTTCCTTATATTCCCATAATATCTATGATATGCTCATACAGTAAAGCTTTGCACAGTATGGAGCAGATAAGGAAGAGAGAATACCATGCAATATGTAACTAGTATCAGTGCCATATTAGTGTAAATACAAAGGGTAGTAGATCACCATAGCTAATGTATAGAGGTTAAGCAAGTTGTTGCATAACTAGTAGTAACCCATATAAGCTAGTTGATGTCTGTAATGGGTTATTTGTAGTAATATGATGCAAGATATTGAAAAGAAGGTATATCACTATCTATGCAACTTTGAACACCATGTATAAGCTAGTCTTGTAACAATGGATCATAAGTAACTACATTCAATATGAAACATAGATTACATTGAGTAAGTAGTGTAAGTATTGATGATGAATCCTAGCATGATTTATTATGTAAACACTGCAACTAATAGTATTGATTACATATTCATAACTAATTGTACTTAGTGTAATGATTCCACTTATTATGTAAATTACATGGATCTCTATTCTGTGTAAGCTCATTGTTACTAGTGTTCTATGTTGTATCTATACATTAAGTGTGTTTTCTCTTTACTTCTTAGAGATAGTGTGATCATTTATCATAACTCTTGTATGATAGTAAGAGTTAAAGAAATGGTGTTAATATTGATAATAGTAACATTCAAGCTCATTCTACATTGATTACTTAGGTTAATATTGATATCATAGTAGTAAGGACATAGTTATGGAGCTATCCGAAATCTAATAGTATAACAAGTACGAGTAATGGAAGTTGAAACCATGCTGTCATATTAGGTGTTCTAAGCTTCCATAAGGTACAAGTATCATTATTTCTTATGGGGTAAATGTATCTCCATAATAGATCTCTTTGTTAGTTAGATAAAGGGTCTTTTTGATTATGAATACTCAGTATTGTTCATTAGTTAAGTTGATAATCATATCATATCCATAGGGTAAAGTTCATACCTTATGTCCATATCGGTATAGTAGTAACCTTCTACTCAGATCACACTATGTTAACATGCTAGCTATTCTACATGCCCTTCTTGATTAGTAGCAGTACTACCATAATTGATAGTTATGGTTACTTGGATAATGAGTACTATAAGATTTGATACCCTATTAGTACGTAACATAGTTAAGGTCATACTAGTAATATCATTGAGGTAGTATGATTCCCACAGAGTTGGATTAATCAGAGTTATGTAAAGCTTGGGCATATAACCTAATCAAGCTTACAGGTTCTGTTCCAATAAGGAGCTTATATTAAGCTGAACAAGAGTTATGGAGTTAATTACATGTATTCATTTATTATTGTAATAATGTGTGATATGACTCTTACTTAACCATCGTGATTACTAGAGATTAGACATATCACTTTCCAACACTGATTAGTACTTATACCATGTGTTTTATTCCCATTACAAAGGTTACCCTGATACATAGCTTAGTTCTAGTATTCTAGTAATTCGAGTGAATACATGCTGTAACTATTGATCAAACATAACATTATCTGTAATAAGCATGAAGCTCAGTAAAAGCATAAGTTATATCTATAGAATAACTTGAATCTTATTACCTCATAGTAAACATGATGAATAATTGTAACATGTATGCCTTATAATTTATAAGCATTGTATAACCAGATTGGCTCCCATCGTTATTGCTTACATTGCAGTATAAGATGTGTTGTACAACCCTTGTAACATGTGTAATCAATGTATATGGATCTTACATAATGATGTAATGTAAACATCAATGTAATCACTTGTATAAAGTATAGAACATATAAGGTATGGTAATGATAGTGTATAGCTCTTTCCATAATCTTCATCATAATCGACACTATTACACCCTTGTAAGGATAACTAGATACTAGTGTTTATACATGTATCTAATCCCATAAGTATGGGAGACGATGTAATGATTAATAAATAAAATTGAGATTCATTTCTAGTTCCTCAATCCTTTTGCTTATGCTTTCCAACAATGTAGAAAACAAAGCTAATGACAAAAAGGTAGAAAACAATGTTGCAATTGTAAATGTAAACTACTCTATATAAGCTTAAAAACAAAAGTTATGATATTTCAAACTATAAAAAATACATATATAAATGTAAACTCCTCAATATAAGCATAAAAGCAAGAGTTATGAGATTTCAAACTATAAAAAATACATATATTGAAAAGGGAGGGTGCAAATATTCATGGCTAAATAAGGGATAACCAACATGTATCAAGTTTAATAACTCTTCATAACTCTTGTTCCTTTCATTTTTTTCCTTTTTAATTATTCATTTTATAATAGTTCAAATTTCCATACTTTAGAATTTATATGTATCATGTATTCATACAACATAAGAATTTATATATAAATTTATATTTTTGTCATTAACTATTGGAGACTATGTAATGATTAATGTATAGCTCATAATGAGGATGTAAGTACACTAGTTTAAACATGCAACTCAACTTTTGTATTACAACTTACAAGATATAAGTTGGCACTACTAGTATAACCATAAAAACCTCTAGTAAGGGTTATGTTTATAGTATCCTTTTGATTATTGATCTTATCTATGTGGATCCCAATGGTAATCATTCACTACTTTGATCCTATATATCATAGGTGACTTATTAGTAGTATTGCATAAGTGTAATTACATAATCAAATCATGTATGTTATCTCTTTTTCATAGCATCATGGCACTCATAGAGCTTACTACTTAACTACATGTAATAAGGGCAAACATAGACTACTATAAAGGTCAACTTTATTAGTGATGGTTAAGCTTAGCATAGTTTCAATATCCTGGTCCTTCTCTAGTTTATATTACTCATATTCCCTAATCTTTTCAGCTTGTTACCTCTAATTAGTACAAATAGGGAGATCATCTTTCTACATGCTTATACTTTACTCTATCACTAGTTTTACCATTACTATCACATATGGAGATTGGTTTTCAGGATTGTGTCTGTAAATGGATAGGGTCGAATATGGCCTTATCCATGTATAGGGACAGGCCTGAATTCGAGCCTCTCCCTGTACATGGACAAGGCTGAATATGTCTTTGTCAATGTACAGGGACATGCCCAGATTCGATTATGTCCCTATACAAGGACATAGCCATATTCGTCCATGTCCATGTACAGGGACAGGGCCGAATTCGGACATGTCCCTATACATGGACATGGCCGAATATGGCCCTGTCTAAACTATAGATTTGCAAAAATCAAAACTAAATTATTAAAACTAAAAATTGATTAGTGATGGTTAATCTTAGCATAGTTTCAATATCCTGGTCCTTCTCTAGTTTAGATTACTCATATTCCCTAATCTTTTCATCTTGTTACCTGTAATTAGTACAAATAGGATGATCATCTTTCTACTTGCTTATACTTTACTCTATTACTAGTTTTATCATTACTATCAGAAATGTAGATCAATTTTCAAGTATGTGTTTGTAAATGGATAGGGTCGAATATGTCCCTATCCATGTATAGGGACAGGCCTGAATTCAGGCCTCTCCCTGTACATGGACATGCCTGAATTCAGGCCTCTCCCTATACATGGACAAGGCCGAATATGGATATGTCCATGTATAGGTATAGGCCCGAATTCAAGCTTGTCCCTGTACAAGGAAAGATCCATATTTGGCCATGTCCATGTACAGGGACAGGCCCAAATTTGGGCATGTCCTTGTACATGGACATGGTCGAATACGGCCCTGTCAAAACTTTAAATTTGCAAAAATTAAAACTAAATTATTAAAAATAAAACTAAAACTTGATTAGTGATGGTTAAGATTAACATATTTTCAATATCATGGTCCTTCTCTAGTTTAGATTACTCATATTCCCTAATCTTTTCATCTTGTTAATTGTAATTAGTACAAATAGGGAGATCATCTTTCTACATGCTTATACTTTACTCTATCACTAGTTTTACCATTACTATCAAATATGGAGATCATTTTTCAACACTGTGATTGTAAATGGACAGGGCCGAATATAGCCTTGTCCATGTACAGGGACAGTCTCGAATTTGGGCCTCTCTCTATACATGGACATGGCCGAATATGGCTCTATCCATGTATAGAGACATGCTTGAATTTGAGCATGTACCTATACAAGGACATAGCCATATTCAAGCCTATCCATGTACATGGAAAAGCCTGAATTTGAGCATGTCCATGTACAAGGACAAGCCTGAATTCGAGTTTGTCCCTGTACATGGACATGGTCGAATATGACCCTGTCAAAACTCTAAATTTGAAAAAATTAAAACTAAATTATTAAAACTAAAACTAAAACTTGATTAGTGATGGTTAAGCTTAGTATATTTTAAATATCCAGGTCCTTCTCTAGTTTAGATTACTCATATTCCCTAATAATTTCATCTTGTTACCTGTAATTAGTATAAATAGGGAGATCATCTTTCTACATGCATATACTTTACTCTATCACTAGTTTTACCACCATTACTATCATATATGGAGATCACTTTTCAGGACTGTGTTTGTAAATGGACATGGCCGAATATGGCCTTGTCCATGTACAGGGATAGGCCCGAATTCAGGCCTCTCCCTATACATGGACATGGTTGAATATGGCTTTGTCCATGTACAGGGACATTCTCAAATTTGAGCCTGTCCTTGTACAAGGACATAGCCATATTCGAGCCTATCCCTATACATGGACAGGGTCGAATACGACCCTATCAAAATTCTAAATTTGCGAAAATTAAAACTAAATTATTAAAACTAAACTATGGATTTGCATATAATTGACAGTGATTCAATTTAAATATCATAATAGGGTCTCTAATTTCAATTGTCAGCGAAATTATAAAAATATAATATTGGGCAGCGATCTCATGCAATTCGATATTCCGAATGGTAGAATCAATTGGCAACGAAATTAAAAACACATTTAAATTTTGGCTTGCAAGTTTTAAACAAGACAACGAACAATTAACTTCCGATTTCCTGGGTTTTAAGATAAAATACAGTGAATAAAGGGAATTCCATTCTAGATTATACCATGACTCTCCAATAATCTTTTCCAGTTAAATTTCATAAGTACAATAGATATGAAACGATTTTATTAAAAATCAATATACAATTTATTCTTATACAAAATCTCAGAAATAAATAACGAAACCCAAGAAGATGGAGGATTGGTGATGTGCTTTGAGACTTGTGTTTCTTTTTTTTTTTCCACTTTCTAATCACAAAACGTCACCAGTACCTCCCAACCAATGCTAGGGCTACTCTTCTTCCCCCTTAGCTCCCCGAGCTGCAAAGGGACCACACACAAGAAACCAACACACAATATCTCCAAGGCTTGCCTCGCAAGGAAGAGATTCCACTCTTTTTCCAAACTTGGTTTCCCAACTCTCACAAGTAAAACACAATTCATAAAATTTTGGCAGCATAACATTACCAAATAAAAGTGAGATCCATTTCCCTTCTACACCATTTGTTTTATAGAAAAATCCCTAATGGCACATGTACTCATGCACAATTAATTATATTTTTAATTAATTTAAATAGGATTATTCACCCACACACTTGTCACACTCTCCCGAAGTTGCACAAGTAATTACCATTTTTTTTATTTAAAAAACCAATTTCCCTCACATTCCCCAATGTGTTCCTATTTTCTCTCTTAGTTGTTCTTTTGTTCCCCAAATTTTTATTTAATGAGTGTCTCCTAACTCTATCTTAGTTAGAGTTGGATTAGGAGTCTTCTTCTAGTTAGACTTAGTGCTATCTTCACTCAAGATTCTTATTCTATGTGTACACCTATTCTCTCATGTTTTACTTATTTCTATTTTAAAATCCATTTTATTATTTTCATGCACATGTGTGAAATTTATCCATTCTTTTAAATTTTAAATATCTTCTTCCTAGAGTTTGATTTTATTTTGAATCCTTTTAATATATTTAATATTTTAACTAGTCCCTTAGTTAAACTTAGACTTGAATTTAGTCTATAACTTAGGCTTAGACTCTTGTTAGGCTTCTAGGGTTGTAACTTACTAATTACATAATTATTTTATTTTAGCAAGGTCTAAACATTTCAAATTTTTCTAGGCCACCTAGATTTATTTGACTCATCCTTTAATTACACGACGTGCCCTTCAAGACGCACCACCGTGCTCCAAGGGTGCCACTCGCCTTTGACTGGTTTTAGAAGTTTTTCCAAACCTTGGAGTCAACACTCCACCCGGTCGACCTTGTGAGAGACTAAGGGCTTATAAGGAATAAAGACTCCACCTTATTGTGTGCCCCTTAGAAATATTCGTGAGAGATTTTTTAAGTCTTCCCTCATGACATCATGGACATCTCAAACTAGGTAATTGTTAACCTATAGTTTAGGCCACAATGGGAGTGCTAGTAGGTTGTGACAGGGACGCTGCCACACCTCTCCCTCAAATTTCCAGTTTCTATGCACGACCCCTCTACTCCTTATGTGAGTCGGATTAGCAAGCATTCCCAAGCTTACAACCACTGAAAAAAACAATATCAATAATCCATTTGCATAAATCACACTGTAATCAGTCATATGTCACATGTGCGTAAAATGAAATACTCAAACAAATAAAGTCCACTCCCTGACTTAATCTGGAGTCCAAGGAAGTCCATTGATGCCATCAACATCCATAACCTTTCACATGTCCTACACACTAAAGAAAACTCATCAATAACATCTGCCAATACAATACATCAAAATAACACTAAGTCACAATGCATCATCATCATCATATATAACCCATAATCGAAATGAAATCATAATGTACCATAACCGGATCACTTGTATGCAAGTGTCCTCAGGAATAAGTCGATAAAAGTGTGCTCAGTAGAATGGGATGTTACACCGTCACTGTCACTGATATACCATCATCAATTAGATCCACTCATATGGATACCAAAAACCATAACCATACCATCTACATCAACCATTTACCAGAACTTATACCATACCATGTAATTCAACCATGTACATCAACCTGTATCAACCATGCATCAACTATGCATCAAACCTATACCATAACATGTACCAAAACATGTACCATACCATGTACTAAGATCACAAAGAAGTGCCTCTAGCAATGTACCATATCATCATCCACTCATGAACCATAACATCGCCAATCATGAACCATAAGATATGCCAACTGTAGGTACCATAACATCTGAATGATCAACAATATACCTCAATCATATACCAACACGACATACCATGTACCAAGCATCAACTATGTACCAAATGATGTGCCTCAACCAAGCACCAAAGAATATGCCTTATATATATGACACCCTATATAATAGGATATCATCAATGAAGTGTCTCAAGCATGTGATATCTTCCCCATGACATATACCAAACCAAATACCAAGATAGTGAAGATATGTCTCTAATCACTGTACCAAAACACCACCAAGGTATACCTCAATCATATGCCTAAATATCCAAACCATGTGCCGCAATGTACCTCAAGCATGTATCATACCGTGTGCCATAAGATATGACTCAAGTATATGCCAATATCACAAATATGTGCCTCTAAGAATAAACCATAACAACCATATACAATGTACCAAGGATATTTCTCAAGCATGTATTAATATCACGAAGACATGAACCTCAACCATATGCAACCATGTACCAAGAGGCCTCTAAGACATGTGTTAAGCATCTATCGTACCATCAATGATACAAGTCTCAAACTAACACATAAAAGACATACCTTTACTCATGAAGAAGACCTGAAGCATATAATCTCAAATCAACAAACCAACCTAGAGCATATCATCTTTAGAAAACAAGAGATACCATCTTCTTTAAACCCTTTTCCACTGATCCATGACATGCACACTATCAACTTGCGGATGTTCATGCTTTGCTCCAATGCAATCTATGGATGTTTGTGCCTTGCTCCACTGTGACCCACATATATCCTCAAAAATATAATAGAATTAAAACTTTTCCTTTTCTTCCCTTCGCTACCTCAGACTCAAGCACATTTAGACAATATTAAAAATACTTGAAGAGAATAAGTTCTACGCAAACGAATCCTAATGTAGTTTTGGAAAAAAAAGATAGTATTTTTGGGACAAATTGTATAAGATGAAGGAATCAAGGTTGATACAAAGAAAATTACAGTAGTTACTAAGTGGCATAGCCCCAAAATAATCACATTGTTACGAGAATTACTAGTCTTACCAGGTACTATAGAAGTTTTGTTTGAAACTATGCCCAAATTGTGGCCCCATTAATAGCATTATTGAAGAAAGATGCATTTAAATGGAACAACGAAGAAAAAACGTGTTTTAGAAGGTTGAAGCTCTTAATGAATTCCACTCTGATTTTGTCAGCACCAGATATCTCTAAATAATTTGTCCTTGAATATGATGCTTCAGGAGTTGGATTAGGTTTCGTACTTATGCAAGATAATCATCCCATCGCATTCAAAAGTCAAAAATTCAAACCAAGGGGGAAAACAAAATCAACATATGACAAAGAAATTTTGGCAATTATTCATGCCTTGGTTAAGTGGAAGAAATACTTGTTCGCAGTGAAATTTCTCATGAAAACAAACCACAATAGCTTGAAGTATTTTTTAAGTTAGAAAAATATTTCATTAGAGAAGCAAAAATGGGTGAGAAAAAACTAGGTCTTTGATTTCAATATTCTTTATAAAAAAAGGGAAGGAGAATTTGGTTGCGGACGAGTTATCCAAAAAAATCGATAAATACGCTACTCTATGTGTTATTTCCATCATCATCCCTGAATGGATCTCAGAAGTCCAAACTGAGTATATAAAAAATCCAGAAATGAGAAGATCGATAGAGGAAGTCGAAAGAAACCCAACTAAAAATCCTAAATTCACTTGGGAGAATGACATACTATGGTAAAAACAACAAATATTTTTTCCCATCCCTTTCAAGTTCAAACTCCAAGTTTTGAAAGAAAATCATGATTCTCCATCAGTAGGCCATGTGGGGTTTTTCAAAACTTACTACAATAGATTCCAATAACTCTTCTAGAAAGGTATGGGATCCAAGATTCAGAAATATTTGGAATAATGCGACACTTGTCAAATAAAAAAGTTTGAAACTATTTCTCCTCCAGGTATTCTGCAACCTTTCATATCCCAGCCCAAAAATGGTCTGAAATATCTATGGAATTTATTATTGGTCTTGTTATAACCCTAAATTGCACCAGACATGCATGCCTGGCATCGAGCCATATAACTCGCTATCTTTTCCAAGCCATCACTAAACAACTCTTATAAAAACCATTGTTTTGAAGGTGTATGCGCCCTGCACCATTACTGCCCGCGTACACATGCTTGTTGAGCCATTACAGCCCGCGTACACTCATAGAATATCGCGAAAAGTGAAAATTGGAAAGGGATACGGGTTTTCGAGCCATTACTTAACCATTTGAACGCGCATATCCAGTCACCCCAACTGTTACTATCTCTTTTTGCCTGTAAAATAAGGGGTTGGGGTCTCATTCCAAGAAGAAGCACGAGAGCAAAGAAACTCTTCCCATTTTATCATTCCCCCTTTGCCCCAATTGCAAGCCCTTGCCATTTCCCTAAAGAGAACTAAAGAGGAGAAGAAGATGTGGAAGTAGTTGGTGCATGGTGAAGAGGATCCCAGGACCAAGTTCGAGGAGCAGTGTCGGTCTCACGTTGTAAGTGACTTTTTGTGAGATTAATATAAAGAAGTACTTTTTCCATCCTGCCAAATGATGTCTTAAATATTTATGATTTGTTTACATTTCTTGTTCATGATGTTTAACCCACTAATCCATATATAGAATGCATTCTTGTAGTTTATTGTTTGCCTTTTGATGAATGCAGGTCAGCCTTGGGAGGATATTTGCAGTCGGGAAACAACCAAGCGTAAAGGGATCGACATCAGACGTGGAGTTTAAGGTAGGCCTACCATATCCCTCTTTCTTGTCTTTTATGTATGATTGTGGGGTAATGTCGGGACAGTGATTATACGTAGGAGACTTTATACAATTACTCTGCCTACACTTTAGAACCTTGGTGTAGTCCATAGAGGGGTTTTCCCTCTATAGCAGAATTGGAAACCATACTGGGAAGCCTCTACGGTCTTTGGGGATATTTCTTTTTGGGTGATTTGAATCAATTTACTCACTGTTTTTGAGTTTCTGTAAACTTCTGTGTCTTTAAGGGATGCTGGTCTTCCATACCAATACTCCCTTCCTGTGTTGGACTGTTGGTTTTCATTTTTTTTTAGGAGTTACAGAGGTGTACGCTGCCTGTAGTGGGCTTGCACACGTGCATACGTGCCCTGCCTTTGGAGAACCTCTGTACATACACTGGCTGTTGAAGTGTTAGTAGCATGCTTGTGTTAAGAATTTTTTTTAAGGAGAGGCAGTCATCCTCTTCCCTATCATAAGTCACACTTCTCAGGGGTTTTCTTGATGTAGTCCTGGTCTCTGTTATAGCAGATTGTAGCCTAGGTTTGACTTCAGCATAGCTTTCTTTTTATAAAATATTTCTTTTGTTTTCTTTGATAGGGTTTTTAGAAAATTTTGTGAATCTTCTTTGATCTTCCTATTTGGTATTGTCAATGACTCCCTGCGATCTGCGTTTGGCCCTGAATTCATTTCTTGGTATTGACTTGTCGTCATTTTCCCATTTTTTTGCTTTAGAAGAAAATAAATGAATTCATTTTCAAATTTCTTGTTTTAAAGCATAAAACAATAATAAAAAAAAATCTTTCATTTCTTTGTTTGGTAAAGTAGTTTAGGTTAGTTGTTTCATTTAACAAGGAAAAATAAATTTTTCTTAAGTTATTTACTGGAGTGCTTAGGACATTAAGCAGCTCGTAGTTGAGAGAAATCTTGTTTTAAGTTTTCCTTTTCAAAGATATAAGATTTAAGTAGTTACGAAAATTTTGGTTAAAGAGTTTAAATTCGCAAATCGTTATTTGTGAAGAAAGAAGTGCTTTTGTTTCCAGTATCATCTTATGCTCTTCTCTTTCATCTATTAAAGAACATCACTAGTTTACTTCCATTCCTTTTGACTTAAGACATCCACTAAAATTAACGCTTAATTAAAAATTATTAGACTTTGTGTTGTAAGGGTGCATTAATTTAGTCTAGGCTAGAGCCTTGATTTAGGATTGGAGAGGAAACTCTTCAAGGCTACAAAAAAAAACATAAGAGTCTGTGTTAGGGAGTTCTTGAAAGTCCAGTAACAGTGGAAGTTATCTGGGACCTCCCTCTAACATAGGGGCTAAACACGAGGTCGCGTAAGGAAAGGTAGCGAAGATAACCCCTCCAAAGTCGGGCCAAGCGTAGTGGCAAACACATATAGAGGGATTATCTTGGGATTCCATTGATTGCATTTTCCATGGAGATTCATGGGTCTAAAATCCATTCGAGGTCCTTAGTCGTCTTCTGGAACACTTTCTTTTGATACCCTTGATAGGTTTCGGTCTTGATAAACTGCTCATTGCGGTCCACCTGACTATCGACTGTACCCACCTGGTGACTGTTCGCGCGCTGACAACCTAGTTTCCTTTATCTTAGTGACTTACACCGCAGTACCTAGGGTAGACAACGGGCCACACTTTGCATATTATACCTGGAGGGTGCTTCTGTATTCGAGTTGCACTTGCACCGGTAATTTGCTCTAGTGTTGGTTGTTGTAACTGTTCTTCCAACTAGCTAGTGATCTACTTGTCTTATCTCATCGGATATTTTTCTAGTGTGTGCTCATTTTTAAACGATTATAGAAAGCCCTAGTGTGTCATTGATCTTCTCACACAGTGGAGGATCAGGATCTCCATCGATCATGAAGGCTTCTTGGCCTATCGTTGGTTAATCTGGAGCCACCCTTGCCATCGCTAATGTGAAGACTATACCAGCAAGGGTATTTTGAGGCAACTAGGCCACAGGAAACTGAGCCTGACCCATCTCCAAGAGGAGATCATTTGATTCCAGAGGAACCAGCCATTGCCGACCTCGAAGCGGAAGCTCTTGGTCCGTATAACCCTCCGATCACCGATCTATCGACGCCCATCATCATAAAAGTCAAACCTTATGAGTGTTAGGTAGCGTCACAAGTAGAAATGGATACAAATGTTACTACTTCTTCAAGGAATCCTCACATTCCCTCTACGATTGTCACTACAGGGGTTGTTCTGCCTCCTAAACAACCATCGCTGATATGGACCACTATGGTCTCGACTACCTCTACCTCGGGCAATGGTCCAATTCTGTCTATGGCGATGATCACAACTCCATTCACCTAGAGTGTGACAGGCCCTCCGTTCTCATACGGGATGCCTAGATTTGGTACGAACACTGTCCTTTCCTAGTCCACTCTACAAAATTTAGGTCTCGGGACAGGGAGTTCCAATGATCCTCTGCAAGGATCCATGGGGGGCACTTCAGATCCCTATAAAAATTTCCCTTACAGAGGGGATCATATACCTCCTTTGTCCCCTTCGCTCGGCGGGGCTCACTAGCACTTCGTCTGGCCAAACGTAAACTATAGTTCATTTGGAGAAAGTAGTCAAGAAATTACTTCTTATAGAATGTCGGTAGGTTCAAAACCATTCTCTTTGTTCGGCGTGTTTGGTAACAATGCATTCTCATCATTTGTTGTCTCGGCCAGGGGCAACCCCGGTTATGGACAACAAAATCCTATACAGGGTACTATTCTTGCACAGGGGGAAAACTTAGGAATTTCTTCCTCACAAGGACCTTGGAATCCATGGAAGGGGTCAGTTCCCTTGTCATGGATGCCAAACGAGGGAAACCCCTTCCATAGCCAATGGAACCCTGGGCAAGGTTCAACACCTATTCCTGTTGGATTGGCAAGGGGCAACCCTTCCCAAAATCCTTGGAATGCAACGCAAGCCCAACCCTTTATGTCCTATTACGGGATTCAGTCGATGACATCTCAACAAACATCGAATCCTTATGCTGGTCACAACCATGGTTATTACCACAACCCTGGCCAACAACCTAAATTTTCCTGGCAACTTAGTGCCAACCAAACTCCATGCTTTTTTCCCTGGTTATAATCAACAACCCAAATTACTGTTTCTATCAACCCTGTACTTGCCAGACTTGACAAGGTTATTAAATGACCCCATCTGTCCTGATCCGTGCTTGYCTMTGATGCYGACCAAGTTGCTTTCGAACATTCCAAAGTTTGAAGCTAAGCCTAACAAAGATCCAGGCGATCATGTGACTACCTTCCATTTWWGGTGCTCGTCCAACTCTTTGAGAGACGACTCCATCCAGTTGCGTTTGTTTCAATGCACTCTCATCGAGAGTGCTGTGAAATGGTACATTGAGTTTGAAYACTTAAGATACCCTTCCTTCGGTGAATTGGCAATGGMTTTTTTAAACCATTTCCAATTACCTATGAGATACGACATCGACACCGAATTGTTGGCCAACTTTGAGCAGACAAAAGCGGACCATATCTCAGATCACATCTGAGAATGGAGATGCTGAAAGAGTTTAATAAAAGTATCAGTCCCACAAACATTCCTTCTTGAGTGGTTCCTTAAGTATTTTTACCCCAATTATATAAAGATGTTGCAACCTCAAGAGTTTTTTCAGAATAAGAAGCGATAATAAGAGCTCAACAGCTAGAGATGATTTACTCTCAGTCTGGTTTACTTTACAAAGTTTTTCCAGATGCACCGCGGTTGATACTTGACAAGACCAGACAGAGATCTGGACCACATGCCGATGGTATTATAGGTTCAGTGCAAATAAATCCCATTGATTAGTTGTCAAATCAATTACAACAATTTTCAATACAACAGACATCAGACAGCCAAACCACTGGTTCAACTGCCCCCCCTACTGAAATGTTGGATGTACATAGTGTGCAATCGGCAAACCTGAAGGCCACCTAGTAGTTTGATGGAAAAAATAAATAGTGAAAGAAGGGTAAGGGGGATAAGAAACCTACCAATAATGTTGGTGAGGGAAACACATAAAAGAAGAAGTCGAAGTATCCATATAATCTTTGCACGGAAGACCATCCGACTCACCAGTTCCCTTGGCTTGCGGAGGCCCAAGAGTTATTGGCACAACAACAACCTATCCTATTAACGAATACATTTCCACATGGGCAGAATTTAGCTCAAGCCTCTTTAAGCGTGGAAGGGACCAGTTAGGGACCCCCTCCATCATCAAGTAATCCTTTGTTCATGAATGTGTACATGATGAAAGGTAGCGTTGAGATAACGACTAGGACACGTGACTATAAAATGCCAAACACCTCTAAGAAGGGTAAAGAAGCCAAAAACCCATATCTTCCTCTCCATATTGAGAATACGTTGGGTGAAATAGTGAAACACATCCCCAAAGGTGCATTCAAGAAAATTTCCCACAAACCAAACGCAAGGGCCGCCCAGAACTACTCTGCGGTGGAGGATTTGTCACAAACCCCTTGTGAAATGTCGCCTTTGGAAGTACTCCAGATATTCCCTTCTTAGAAAAAGGATATGTTAGCTACTTTAGGGTCTGCTGAGACCTGTAATTTGGGAATGGTCATGCTTGATACGACTGACTTAAAACCTTATCTTCTGTACCACATAGCATTTCATATAGTAGTGGCTTACACCACGAAAACTTTTACTCGAAAAATTTTCTGCACAGTGGTTGATGAGGGTGCCTCAACATGCGTGATGTCTTTGACATGTTAGAAGGCCATTGGCCAACCTGTTTTTTCTCCATCACCTACTCTTCTTACCTCTTTTGATGTTCGTTTGTTCCAACCACATGGAATCATCCCCTCTTTCCATGTGCAGTTAGGGGGGAAGACCGTGTGCATCAAGGTTGAAGTGGTCGATGTGTCTCTTGACTACAATCTCTTATTAGGAAGGAGGTGGACCTATGCTATGCAAGCAATGGTCGCGAAATTTTTTCGGGTCTTATTGTTTTTGCACAAGGGTCAGATCGTGTCCATTGACCAGTTATCTGTCTCCCATACTAACCCTTCATTGGGGATCTCCACAGTCCCGATGATTGATAACCCTCAGCCCGACATCATCAATGTAGGGTTTGGATTGTGCCCACCTTTGATGGGTACTTTTGATTACTCATCTCCGACTGACAATGTCCATTACATATCGACTGTCCCTGACCAGCCTAGGGCTGAAATATTTCAAATCTCATCCTTTCACACGACTTACTTTAACGATCTGTGCATTTTTCCTTCCCCATCAGCTATGATGGAAGGGAAATGGCACCATGGCATGGCCATGCCTTTGTCCACGGCAGAAATTGCATACTCTATAGTCCAACAATCTTCCGTCGACCCCGATCCGACTCATACAAAGGATTTAGATCTGGTTCTCGAGCCTATTTGAGCTCACGGTTCCCTCACCAATATTGATTCTTTGGACTTGGTCTTTCCCTCAGACAAGGCAATTATTGAGGCAATGACTAGTCCGGACAGACCCTGGGACGATCTCCATCATAGATCTTATTTTCTCCCAGAGTTAAGAAGAATTGAAGCAGGAGAATTCACTTTGACTATGACTGGAGATAGGGCTTGTCCTATCAATCCTTTGGCTACGCACGTTGTTTACACTGAAGGAAATATGGAAACCATCGCTAACACAATACCTATTGATATATCTAGAATCTCTGGCGTCGTGGAGAATATATTCATCGGAGCAGATTTCTCCCCCGAGGAGATTCGAATCTACATAGATTTATTTAAAGAATTCCATAATGTGTTTGCCTGGTCTTATGAGGAAATTCTAGGCATAGATCCAAGAATCTTTAAACACAAAATCATGACATATCTTGATGCCAAGCCGGTTCGGCAGAAGCTTCATCTAGTTAATCCCAGGAAAGCAACAACTATTAAGGATGAAGTAGAGAAGATACTCAAAGCTGGTTTCATCTACCCCATCCAATTGACTCAATGGGTGTCACACACCCACTACCATAATAATTTTTTTTGTTTCTTCCTGCAGAATCAGAGCCCCCGAAATATCTACAGAGGCCTAGCATAAACTAGTTCTCTCTCTCTCTCTACTCCCATGTGATCATGGGTCATGATAACAGGTCAAATAACCATGGCGCCTCTCAATAATTCGTGACTCGACGCTACAGAGATGTCGAATCGTTCGACTCTGCAACCGCCGAACCCTGACAAGGCTAGTGACTAGCCAATAGGGACAAATCCTAACAGGGTTAGCAAATGGCCAATAGGAATAGGCCTTGTCGCGCGATTGAGTGGAGTACAGGTGGCAA
>JASDQU010738262.1:239551-252180 GCA_032191745.1 Picea mariana
TTGGCTTCCTAATGTTTTTACAAGATTGAATAAAGTGCTATTTATATGTGATTATGTGGTTGTGTAGATATCTTGGACACCTTTTTAGGGTATTGATTTACATGGGAAGGTGGAGATTTATGAAGGTTTCATCACTTTGAGCGATTACTCAACACTTTAAAGCTTTTTGTGAATAGTTTTGATGGAAATGCATGTGCATGGCTCTTTGGAATGAAAAGTATTGATCTCCAATGTGGGAGGAAGCAAGACTTGAGTAAGTTTACAAGAGATGGCTATAGCTCATAAATTTTTGTTAAGCCCTAATATTGCCTCATTACTCCTTAATTGGGGCATATTACATTAGTAATCTTATTTTATTTATGTCGGCTTTATTCCATTAGTTACAGTAATTGTACCTCCTAGTCTCCTATATATACCAAGGAGACATTTTCATTTGGAATCATCTTGTACTTGAACATTTATGTGGGGTAAAAGGAGGTTGCCCCCTTGAAGAGGCTTAGTATCTGAAATTATCTCTTTTTCAAGGCATTGAATACTTATTCTGAGATTTTTCTATGTTATATTGATATTTGGTTTTTAACAATTTTCTTTATGTTTTAAACTAAATTTTCTGAAGAAGCACTTGAACAAGACTATGCTTTTGTACTTCTATGATGCTTTATTTTAACATGTTGAACTATAACAAATTTTAAATATTTATTAATGTTGTTTTTTTTCTATATTCCACAACAGAATAGGGATAATATTTCATGAATATTTGGGACATCGCCTACGAGTCTAATTACATTCTACATTGTGACCCATTGACCCATCACCTCGAAGGAGCTTATCTTTCAATTGATTTAGGGAATGACATTGGGATTGATTGATTCAATATAGACAAATCTCATGTTTTCCATTATAATGGAAACTTGATGCCTTAGTTAGAGATAGGAATTAATAATAAATACAAGTCATATTGGGATAAGTATTTAATATAAAAGAATCAATTCATGTTTGAATGTAATGTTAATGTATCGTCTATTATGATATATCCATGTTGATCATATCTTAAAGTGATGGATATTTGTGAAGGAATTGAGTGTGTGATGCTTTGGGATGGATCTAAGTGGTTTTTGAAAAGCTTGAGTATTGCCAAAGACAATTTCTCTCATGATAACAGATGTTAGTTTTGCATAATGGATAGTTACTAGATCACCATAATGGTTTTATCCTGGAGTCTTCATTGCTTGAGGGATTAACTTCTATGGTGTTTTTGGATGCATTTATGTTGTATTTTCTTACTATACACCCTAAGTTATTTTCTAGGATTCATCTAAGCATTTGGTGCTTTTCCTTTTTAGGTGTATATTTTCTCAGAGAATTTGGTTTCATAAAAAAATTAATAAATATATATACATACAAAGATTCTATGCTTGGTAGGAATCTTACAAATTTTATATTATTTCTCATGCAGGTTTCACTTTTGGTTTCTAGATCGATTTGAAATTTCAATTGTGGAATATTCAATGAGATGTCAAACATGGATCGTGGGAAGAAAAGATCAAGACAAACATATGTATCATCATACTTTCAAAGACCTCAATCCAAGGATCCACTTTCTCTTCATGCTTCGAGCTCTTTTGAACAACATATCACTGAAAGAAATGCCAAATCTTGTGAGATTGCATCTAATATCCAAATAATAGATGAGAGAATAGGTTCCTTTGGTGATAAGACTGAGATAAATGCATTTTCACTAGAATTTGGCAGTGAAAATGTTGAATGTTTTTCCTTGGAAGAGAAAACAATCCATTCACAGAAAAGATTTTATAATTCAGTGAAAGATTCGCCAGGATTTTACAAGATTTTTTAATTCAGTGAAAGATTCACCAAGATTTTACAAGATTATATAATTGACTAAAAGATTCGCCAAAAATTTATATATACATATTATATTAATGATAAAATAGCCTTCAATGTTTCCTATGTATCACGGGGATTCACCCATTTATTATACATATAAATTTAGGGGGGGTTCTTAAAATCACCCCTGGAGTGTACTTGTTCTTCACAGTGGATTTATTTATCTTTCGAAAGTCAATACACATCCTAAAAGTTCCATATTTATTTTTTACAAAGAGTATTGGTGCTCCCCAAGGTGAGACACTTGGACGTATGTACCCTTTATTCAATAATTCTTCCAACTGCATTTGTAATTCTTTATATTCTAGTGTGCTCATTTGGTAAGGTGTTTCTGATACCGAGGTAGCTCCTGACGCTAATTCAATAGAGAAACGTGTCTCCCTCTTTGGTGGAAACTATGTTATTTCTTAGAATACTTCTTCAAATTCTTGTAGTATCAAGAATTCTTCAAGGCTTGGCCCCTTTGTATTTTATGGATCCGCCACATGGGTTGCATACAATTGGAATCCTTTTTTGAAACACCTCTTCATCTATAAGGATGAAATCTCTCTTATAGAGATGGGTCTTGGAAATCCTTTCACAATGCTCTATTTTCCTTCCTCATGAAGACATGTAAATGTCTTGTTATGACAATCTAGGACATCATGATGCTTATCCAACCAATCCATTTCAATTAGAATATCATAAGATCCCAATTGTATGATATTTATATCAACACTAGTATTCACACCATTAAGAGTTATGGAACAACCTCTAACCATATCATAGATTCTCATTTTTGTTCCAGTGGCTAGCTAAACCAAAACTGATTTTTCAATCTTGTTTTTCTCCAAACGTAATCTATGCACTATTTTAGGATCAATGTAACAATGAATTTCTCCTAAATCAATTAAAATAGCAACAGGATGATTAATGATCTTACCTTCCACCTCGATCATATTGGATTGATACTCTACTTGTCAATCATCTAAGATTGCATAAACTCTTCCCATGTCTTCCACTATTGTAGCCTCTTGGATGTTGTTCATGGTATTCATGTTGTCTTTTATGTGAGGGAAATCCTTGTACATGTGATCTTCTTTTCATCCCCAACATTGGATTGGTGGTATTCCCTCTTTTTGCAAGGGGTCTTCTCTATTGGATTCATCCTTAGCATACTGGTCCAGATGATTTTTATTAAGCTCATTTCTATTGAAAGGAGGTTTGAACCCCTTCTTCCTCTGATCAGACTTCTCCTTCTTCTTATCCTTCCAAGATTTATGCATGGACTCTCTTCCTTTTCCTTGCCCATATAGGTACTTATCCTTCCTAATGGTCTTAGTGAAAGTCCTGGGTTAATAATATTGAATATTCTCTTTATAAAAGGATGGTAATCCACTTAAAACCCTATGTAATTTTACCTTCTCATCCTTTATAAACCCCACATACTTTAGTAGCCCTAAGAAATTCCTTTCATAATCTTCCATGGTCATACTTCCCAGCCTAAGTTCAAAGAAATCCTGCATTTTCTTGTCATAAAAGTGTTCTGAAAGGTACTCCTTCTAAAAATATTTCTTGAACTTCTTCCAAGTGAGCCTACTCTCATCAACATTCTCAACTTGATTTAGCTGATCCCACCATATAGAAAATTTCCCATGTAAATGGTATATGGAAATCATGACTTTTATGTTTGATGAGTAGTTATGGAATCGAAAATACCTCCCGAGTCCAAGCAACCATGCCTCAACATCATCTTCCCTTTCTCTTTCGCCATCAAAGGATGGTGGCTTAATCTTCCATGGTTATCCTTGCAAAATATCCAATTCATGTCTTTTTCTTTGGTGCCTAATAGCAGACACCTCTGAACTACTTATAGAATCTTCATATGCATAAAAATTTCTTTCCGAGTAAGGAGGTGAGCGATGTCTATGAGTTCTTCTAGCACTTCTTGAAAATCCAACTCCTCTACAATCATCTCTTCTTTCCTGACATATTCCCTCTTATTCCTTCCTCGATCCATTCTTTGTTTTCCTCTACAACTCATTTAAGCTTTGCATCACTTGAGAATTTATCTGATTTTGTTCTCTCATCAGTCTCTCGTTGTTTTCTTTATATATTTGCACTTCTATTTTCAGGCTTCTCATAGTTTCTATCAATCTTTCTCGCTCCCCTATCGCCTTGTCTCCATTCGATTCTATGTCTTCATTACCAACTATGATATTTTGAGCTTTGGCCTCTTTATCATGGATGTAATATCTCTCTTCTTCTTCCATTTCTTGAATACACATTCTGAATTGATATGTTTAAACCCTTTAATTCTGCAAAATGTGCAAGCCACCATTTTGTTAGAATTATGCATATTAAAAAATTTCCAAACAATGCTACAGGTCCTTTTTCTTCTCAATTCATGAAGAATATATATATCAGTATTCATAATATAACACTTCCATGTTATCCCTTAGCTGATACAAAATTCAATTATGCATAGGCGCTTCCTTCAAACCACTTCCCTAGGTGACCATGGCTTGAAACTGCGGGCTTAATCCTTCCTTAGCGCTTAGCTCCATGTTCTTCCACACATGAGATTGCATGAACAAAATAACTGAGGGATGGGTTACCTCCTAGGCCCTTTTTACCTGATCACGATACCAACACTGGGACCAAGTCCTCTGGAGTTCGTCCTTTGGTTGTTCTCTATTGTCAACTTCCAATTTCCCTCGATGTTGCACTTTTCCAAAGTCTTCACTAACTCCACCACCAAAAATAAGGCAATCCATACTTGATATTCCATTGAATGGATGGCCCTACCACCAGCTGGAGGCTTCAATGGAAATCGATGGATATGACTTAACCAAACATTGATATGAACAACTATCTTCCAATTCAGAAATTCAGCACTCCCAGGCTCTAAGACATTCAGTTCCATTGTCTCTCAATTCTCCAGGAGTGACAATCCTATGAAGTACTCACCCTTTTCCTCCTTCTTGATCCAACTGTAGAGAAATGTCCCAAAGGGATCCTATATCAACGGGTTATGTGCCTTCATAACTTTGGGCTTCGACACTTTTCACCGATAGAAAGTTGGAAACCCTTGAAGTCACATACTCTTGAAGGCGACACGACACGTTGAAGTCACCTAGGGTGATGTGGACCCATGGAATATGTGAAACATGTTACTAAAAAAAGCATAGATCGGGGTCTAAAAGGTGTTGAATATGGGTGATATGTTTTCCCACATAACCCCATGCCATGTGGCACAAGCCACATCATCAATCAAATATGAGACTTTGGGGCTTTGAGCTTCAGAATTTTCCCGACTCCAACACACTCTACCTCTCAAATATCTGAACGTCGAACTGAAATCAATGGTTCACACTCCTCCCATAGCCAATGGTTGTGATTAACTTTGGGCTTCGGGGATTCTTTCTTTAGACAACCCCCACACTCCTGAATTATCAAATGCCAAAGTAGAAATCTTGCGAAGCTCTAAAAAATTACTATCCTTCTATCCTTTCTATATATGATGGCCTGAAAAACTACAGAAGACTTCCCCTCAATCTAAAGGTCGATGGGAATTACGGGACGTCGATGCTCTGAGGCTCCAGGTTGTAACAGTTCATGAAAGTTTAAAACTACCATAGTGAAAACTCCTAAAGTGTTCAATGTCAGCTGACCATGATCAATGAAAGAGATCCCTCCACACGTCCCATCAGATTGGATGAATGTCGAGGTTTCACGAATATGACCTTCAGCAGTTCAAGACCTGCCTTCATACCAAGATCATCGAAGTGGAGAATTTATGAAGTTCTTCCTTTCGTTCTTGGCTTCAATCAACGGTTGGAAATCGATCAGGCATATCCGACGTCTTGGAATTCATTATTACCCAAACTCCTATTCACCTCCATCGGACCAACCCAGTTAACCTGCCCTCGCATCGAGCAGTCCAGATCTCTCTTCATCCCACGGTGTTGTTCGTTCTCGAATTCAAAAGGAACGTTCATGACTGGATGATCCTTTACAGAGGATATATAACGTTCTGACTATTGTGTGATCTATGCAACACCGTTTATCCTGAACTTTCGAATTCAAGGTGTACTTTGACGCAAACGTGCCACCCAAGCCACGTCCTCTCCCTCAGGAACTTCTCTTTCTTCGACCCAAAGAACTCGAAGGTTCTTCTATTTCCCTATCGAGAAATCTGCACCCACAGCAATCTTTCTTCGAGGTTATCCAAATCTCGCTATCTCATGAGTTCGTGACTCAAAGCCCCCAACTTTTCCTTTCAGATCTTGCGCTACCCGATCTGGCGATACGGGTATAGCTCCTTCCTTTACTAGTGTCCTCACCACATGCAACCATGGGCTAGTATTAATGTTAGTGCCTCTTGCAACCTCGCAACCTCGTGAATTTGTGAGGTGAACTCTTGTGCCTCCTGTTGTGATCCTCCGAGATGTGATAGGTCAACTCCGAGTTGACTCCTTCCTCGTCGGATTTCACTACTCGCAACCTTGCAACCTCACGGGTTGAACCGTCGAAATTTCACCCTCCTATTCCGTGAACTCCCGAGATGCGAGAATTCAATGGAGTGTTGACTCCTATTTCCAAGCAACGTGTGTCCAACCATCGACCGCGTGGTCCCACCTTATGCTCTGCCATGCGACCACATGAACCTCAGCTCCTCGGTACTTCGCGACTCGTGAATCCTAACACCAATATTTTGGGACTTCTCGTGGCGAGATCCTGATGGCTTTGTGCCACCTGTATTCCACTCGCTGACTCTGCTATGGCCCACACTATCCTCTAGCTATCAGGATATCGCTATCTCGCAACCTTGCGATCCCCGCGCCCAAAATCCTCAGGTCTTTTCTCACGAGGTCCCAATACACGATCCCACGTGCAGATCTAATGGTCCTCCTATGATCTGGATCCAATGGTTATCCTTCTCTCGCTACTCGCGACCTCGCGACTTGGAGTGCCCAATGGTTGGGATCTCACCCTGTGAACTCCCGAGTTCACGAGATCTCTAGATCTCTCGCCACCTGTCCTCCTTAGATGGACGGCTACAGATCTCTTTCCACTTCACTACTCGCAAAGCTAAAGGACTCCCCTTTCGGTCCTCCAATGTCCGAGTCTGTGAGATGAGAGAATCTCCTTACACGCGTCCTCCTCAACGAACGACTCTGACCTTGTAGGGATATCGCGTCTCGCGATATCGTTGTTCCTGCTACACAACTTTGGGGCTTCAACTCACGAGTCTCCGATGACTCTGATATCCCGATGACTCTTTTGAGACTCCTCCTCCACCTCTGGACTTAACCCCTGCGTAACTCCTCAAGATCTAACAGCTGACAGGATTTCACGACTTTCCTCTGTGAACCCTAACCATCGATTTCTCCTCCTTGAAGATTTCTTGGGAATGGCTAAGTGTTCCTTCTCAGAACTTGCTCTCCCATGCCTACACTTGCAACTCTTGCTTGAACCTTCTATGGCATGAACCTCCTGTTCTCTCCTTTAATGATATCACGAAGGTGCCATACCTCCTGAGCTTTTCCACTATGATTCTTTCAAAGGAACTTGCACGCATTCCTTGCGGCAAACATGCAACACTTCCCCAGTGTTGAATCCTTCCAACTCTGCGCACTCCTTCAGCAGTAGTCTTCGATCTCCTTTACCCGGATTTAAAACTGAGACTTCCTCTTCAGCCTGCGCACTCCTTGCACGGCTTCAACAATCCAAATCCACTTCTAGGTGAATGAGAACAAGAGTTAGACTTCCTGAGCCTTCATCAACGCACTCCTTGCAGATGTTTTCAACTACACACATTGCAGGAATATCTTGGCTTAGATAGAGAAACAATTGAATCTCATTCTCTCTCCCTTTCAGACTTTAGTTTGAAACATGAAATCACATGCACAACATATACAAAGAAAATGCATAACAAGAAGCAAACATTCCTGAGCATAACATCAATACACAGAGAAAACACCACAAACCATGAGCTTGAATCAAAGCTTCCTTCTATTAATTCAAATGCCTGTACATGGGTGTTCTTCATACAATATTCTCTGCTTTCTCTTCTCTCTTCTCCTGAATGCTTCTATATGCTACAATGATACAATGAGGGTGTCTATATCCATTTTCCCTCTCAGACTCTAAACTATCAAATCTAGAATTAAAAATCCTATCTACCAGCATTAACTAGATTAAATGCCTCCTATCTGCTAAGGACGAGAGCTTAAAGGCTCAAGGCCCAATACAATATACAAATGCACCTTCATAAATGGCTACATTAAAGACTTGTGCAACAATCCCAAAGTACTTCAAAAATTTGGGTTGGTTTGTCCAGCTGATCTCCGCTTGATGTGCTGGCTCACTTGATGAGTCGGTGATGCTTTTGCATCATACTCCTCGTCTTGAAAACTTTCATGGGCTCCTGTCCATGAGCTCTTGCATGGTCTATCCATGCTTTTGAATCTCTTCTTCGCTTTCCCAGCTGGCATCTTCCACTAGGTGATTCTTCCATTTGACCAGATGCTCGAAGTATTGCTTCCACCTGGTCTTTTTACTCACTTGCTTGTCGAGTATACGCTCCATATGTGGCTTCTCTACAATTAGCATCTACTTCTACCACTGGACCTCCTGCTACTCATTTCATCCAGCTCCTGCTTCCCCACCCTTATATGGATATAATTCTGAGACATTGAATGTCGTAGATATTCCGATCTCACCTGGCAACTCAATTTCATAAGCGTTTTCTCCTAATTTCTTTAGGACTCTGCATGGCCCAATTTTCTTCATTTTCAGCTTGTTGTATGTTCCTCTCGGGAACCTTTCCTTCCTCAGATGTTCTAGAACTAGATCACCAAATTCGAACTGAAGTTGTCTCTGATGCTGATCTGCTCTGCGCTTATATTCCTGGTTTGATTCGAGTAATCGCTCCTTCACTCTGCTGTCAAGTTCTTTCATCGCCTCTATGAATTCTTCAGTGCTTGCGCTCTTAGTTATTATTTGCTCTGAATCCCTCAGTTCAGAAACTCCTCTTGGTTGCCTGCCGTATACAATCTCAAATGGACTTTTTCCTGTGCTTCTGTTCACTGAGTTGTTGTACACAAACTCTGCCTGTGGCAGCACATTGTCCCAACTGCTATGGCGATCTGTCACCAAGCTTCTTAATAAGTCTCCCAGACTCCTATTTACCACCTCTGTTTGCCCATCCATCTGAGGATGATAGGCAGAACTAAACATCAAGTTAGTTTCCATCTTCTTCCAGAGTGTCCTCCAGAAATGTCCAATGAATTTTGTGTCCCTGTCTGATACTATACTTCTGGGTAACCCGTGAAGTCGAATGACCTCCTTGAAGAACAAATTTGCAATATGAGTCACATCACTGGTCTTCTGAAATGGAATAAAATGTGCCATTTTGGAAAACCTGTCAACAACCACAAAGATAAAATCATGTCCTCTTTTCATCCTAGGCAATCCCAATATGAAATCCATGTTGATTTCATCCCATGGAATCTCGGGTATGGGTAATGGTTGATAGAATCCCGTATTCCGCTTCCTTCCCTTTGAATGCTGGCAAATTCTACATCTGTCGACAAACTTCTTGACTTCTGACCGCATTCTTGGCCAAAAGTATGCTTCGCTCATCTTTTCAAATGTCTTGTCATGGCCAAAATGCCCTGCCAATCCACCACTGTGCTTCTCTTTTAGAAGATTCTCCCTCCTGGAGAAATTCGGAATACACAGTTCATTTCCTCTGAACAACAATCCATTTTGGATCATGTAATCTATCTATGGGCTTCTATCTCTGAGAACTAGATTCTCAGCTGCCTCATATGCCTCTGCAAAATCTAAATCTCCTGTGTACATGTCCCTAAGATTTTCAAAACCCAATGTTTTGACTCGAAACTCCTGCAGTAACAAACACTTCCTGCTCAAAGCATCAGCCACTTTGTTAGCAGTACTTGAAATGTGTTTAATTACAAATGTAAAATTCTGCATATACTCTACCCATTTAGCATGTTTCGGATTCAACTTCTCCTGTTGAGTCACAAACTGCAATGCATGATTATCACTATACAAAACAAATTCTTTCGGAATCCAATAGTGTCTCCACTTCTTCAACGCCTGTATGATAGCATAAAATTCTCCCAGACTTTTTTGTCCTGATGATGGATCCTGCTTTGGATCCGAAACGTCGACGACAAGATGTCATCAACACTGTGGATTTTCCGACTAATTCTGAGCATAAAATTCTTTATCATACGTAGATTAATTTACTTTTGCCTCATCCATCTTCTCGCTGAAATACACAATTGGTTTGTCCTCCTGGCTCAAGACTGCTCCTACGGCAAAGCCACTTGCATCACATTTCACCCGGAACACTTTGGTAAAATTCGGCAACACCAAAACTGGTTGTTCCATGATCTTTTGTTTCAACAGGTTGAAACTCTTCTCTACCTCTTCAGTCCAATGAAAAGATTTATGTATTTTCTTGACTGTGTGCATCATTGCTGCGCTAATTCCACTGAAATTCCTAATTAATTTTTGGTAGAAACTAGCCAGTCCATGAAAACTCCTCACCTCGAAAATATTTCTTGGTGATGGCCAATTTTTAATTACTTCCACTTTACTTGGATCCATCTTTAATTCATTCGTCGATATGACAAATCCCAAGTAAATGAGTTTTGTCTTCATAAATGAAGATTTCCTCAAGTTGATCAACAACTTCTCCTGCTGTAGCTTCTTCATTACTGCAGCTAAATGCTTCAAATGTTCTTCTTTTGTCTTACTAAAAATCAATATGTCATCCAGATAAACAATGAAAAACTTACCAATGAATTCCTTCAGCACTTCATTCATTAACCTCATGAAGGTACTCGGTGTATTTGTCAAGACAAACAGCATGAATAGCCATTCATACAACCCTTTGTTGGTTTTGAAGGCTGTCTTCCATTCATCGCCTTCCCTCATGCGAATCTGATGGTATCCGCTTTTCAAATCAACCTTTGAAAAAACTTTTGGCTCCACTTAAACAGTCCATCAAGTCATCCATCCGTGGCAATGGAAACCTGTACCTCATGGTTATCTTATTAATGGCTCTGGAATTGGTGCACATTCTCCAACCTCCATCTTTCTTTGGACTCAATACAGTTGGAATGGCACACGGGCTTAAACTTTCCCTGATCAGTCCTTTATCCAACAGTTCCTGCACCTACCTTTTCACTTCTTCATTTTCCTATGGCATCAACCTGTACGCAGATTTGTTTGGCAAACTGGCTCCTGGTATGAGGTCTATATGATGATTCACACTCCTCATTAGCGGCAACGAATGAGGTAATTTTTCTACCACAATGTCAGCGAACTCTTGCAGCAGTTCCTGAATTTCTTCCAGCAAATCATCCACTCTTGTGCTGGTCAAAACGATTCCTGGTTTTCTGACCACAAATAATTGTGGATCTTCCTTCTTCTTTACTTCCGCCAGAAGTTTCTTCCCACTCATGAGAAGTACAATATTTCTCGGTTCTGAGTTTACTTCTTTATCTTTAATTGGAAGTAGCATATGTGTTATTCCATTCTTCTTCAAAGTATACGTATTCATCTTCCCATCATGAATTACGTTCCTGTCATATTGCCATGGTCTGCCCAACAATAAATGACATATGTCCATAGGAATAACATCACAAAGTATTTTATCATTATACCCTCCTATCTTGATGTCAACTAAGCATTGTTTGGTGTAGCCATGAAACTTTGTATGGACTCAGGTGATCAGTTGTCTCCAACTCCAACTTTTCTACCATCTCGGTTGAAATGAGATTATCTGTGCTACCGCTATCCACGATAACCTTGCATTTCCTGTCTTTGGTCTTGCATGAAGTTCTGAAAATTCTGTTTCTTTGAGCTGTGTCCTCCACCTCCTTCTCGGGTGTTAAACAAACTTTACGCATCATCAATGACCTTCCATCTTCTGCATTTTATTCTTCATCATCTCGCCTCTGTGCCTCGGCAATGTGAGCTTCTCTAGTTTCTTTCTTCTTATCTGGACATTTAAATGACTTGTGTCCATTTTTTCCACACATGAAACATGTGATGAATCCACCTCTGCCTCTTCCTCTACCTCTGGTACGAGGAAATGTGTTATTATCAGTGTATCCTCCACCTTGTTCCGTATGTTTCCTTTGCTGTTCAACGTGTTGTCCTCGCTGCGAACTTCCACCTATTTATGTTCTAGTCTAAGGCTTTTTCTAGTCGTCTTTGGATTTCTGGAGCCTATCTTGGGCAACTGACTTACCTTTTGGCTGGCTCCTACCTCGCCCTTGCTGTCCTAGCTTACGACTCAGCTTCTCTTCAGCTTTCAATGCCATTTGATACACATCCTCCACTGTTCTAATGGTTTTCATACTCATCTCGTCTTGGATATCGTATCTCAAGCCATTCATATACCTGGCAACTTTTTCATCATCGCTCTCCCGATGACCTGCTCTGATATTTAGCTTGTAGAATTCCTCAGTATACTCCTTCACTGTCATTAGCTTCTGTCTCAGGTTCTGCATTCTCCTAAACAGTGTGATTTGATAATCTCTTGGGATGAATTTTGCCTTCATCTTCACAATCATTCGATCCCAGCTTTTAATATTTTTCTTGCCTTTGGAATGTCTATCTTCTTGAAGTTCGTCCCACCATAATGCTGCGTGTCCCTTCAATTTTGTGATAGCATGTCTAACCTTCTTATCCTCTTC